>BHFV01000402.1:0-26765 GCA_003568905.1 Trebouxiophyceae sp. KSI-1
GGGGGGGGGGGGGCAGTTACAAGTGCGCAAGCGCGCTGGACTTCCGCACAAGGGGGCGGCACAAGCGTAATCCTTGCGTGGCTGCGCTCGGCACCGCAGACAGGTTCTGGATGCTGCGGGCCCTCCTGCCAACCGGCAGCCCGCTTCCTGCCGGAAGATTCGGGGCTGAGGCCTGCCTGCAGGCGCTCCCAATGCGAGAGCAGCAGGCCGCCAGCGGCCGCGCCAGAGGACCGTCTGCGCATGGCGTCCGCAAGGCCAATGGACGCCTGCAGGCAGGCAGCGCGAGTGGCCGCTGGGCAGGCTGCCGGTCGGAATGGCTTGGGTGAGTTCTCACGCATATGCGGGAGCTACGTTGCGGCGGCCCACGGCAAGGCACAAGGGGGCCGCGCAGGTGCGAGACGGGGCTCAAAGTGTCGCAGGCAGGCAGGATAAGACATCTGGCGACAACTTGGGGCCGAGCGGCAGTCAGACGAGGAGCACTGCGGAGCGCAAGGGAAGGTGGGTCAGCTTGCAGGCAGCCAACTCGCAGCAGCTGGATTTGGGGGCTTGCGCAGCATGCCCTTTTCTGTTTGAGATGAAAGCTTGTAGAATGCTCAACCTCTCGCCAGGCGCGGGTCTGCCTGCAGCAGCGCGGCCCGGAAGGCTGGCCATGCTGGTCGACTGGCCACCTCACCAACGTTCACAACTCCTCAGCCAGCTCGCCGCCGCCCGCCTTTGGCAGCAGCAACAGCCAAGAGCGTCGAGCCCAGCAAGCCACCCTGGCCGCCCTCGGTTGCTGCGTGAGGGGCGAGCGCGCTTCAACGCGAGGCCCCACATTGGCTCGGCGCACAGCGGCCTGATAATAGTGGACCGCCGCAAGCCGGCGGCCACCCTGCCTCCACGCCGGTCTGGAGCGGCGGTCGCAGAGGTGCTCCAAGCGAGTCCCAGCTCCGATTGGCCAACACGTGAGATAGGACGGCCCGGGCCAGTAGCCGAGCTGGACTGCGTCAGGGGCTGCCTTGCGGAGCTCGTGGCCAATGCCGCCTGCAACAGGTGGAAACAGCCCGCCTCTGGCTTCCCGCCCCTGAATGCCTGCTGGCGCACATTTGCCTGCCCGCATGCAGCTTCACTGCTGCCAGCTGCTCCGGCGGGCCCCACCTTTCTCCTTGCCCGCGTGCTGCTCCTCCACCTTTAGTTCTCGCCCGCCCTTCCGAACGCGGTCCAGTTTCAGCCAGGGGCTGCCTCAACATCACCGCTTGCACCTGCATGGCGCCTGCACGCCTGACAGCCGCGACAAGCAATCCAGAGCCGCAAGCGCCGCCTGCACTGGCGCCTCCATGCTGCTGCATCCAACAAAACATTCATGTAGCTGCCCCCGATCTCCAGGCTGGGCTCGAGTCTTTTGCCCCAACAAGTTTGCCTGACCGACACACGCAGCGACTCCAGATGCTCTCCGCCTCCACCTCCGCCGTCTGCGCCCCGTCGCCCGCTCTGCCGCTGGCCCGCCGCTTCGGCCCGCCCTCCGCCCCGCGCCGCCAGGTACCCCCACAAGCCGGCGCTTGCCGCAGACTGCCTCGCGTTGCCGCGGTAAGCGGGGCGCCAGAAGGCAGCGGGGGGCTGCTGGTGGCCTGGATCGCAGGCCGAAGCACAGCAGTGCCAAGGCGTGTCCTGATAAGAAGCTTCCGTCCGTTGTTTTTCCCGCCGTTGTGAGTGGCCGACGGCAGTCGAGGAATGACGTGCAGGTGCGCTCGTGGGGCGGTGGCGAAGGCGGCAAGTCCAACGACAGCGGCCGCGAGGTTCTGACCAACCTGATCAAGGCAAGGCTTCCCTTGCCCGTCGCCGCTGTTTCAAGCCCGAGAAGACCGCTTCCTCTTCTGAGAGAGAACTCCTTTCGTGCTGGCAGGAGATCGAGGCCAGGCTGGACTCCCGGCGTGATCAGCAGGAGAAAACGACCCTAAAACTAGCACAGGAGGTGGGCGAGGTGACGAGGGCGTTCAAGTTCCTGATCCCGGTGTTGTCCACGGTGCTGGGCGTGATGCTCGCAAGGCTGCTCACTTTGTAACAATCAATCTCACTGGAGCTGGAGCAGCAGGAGCACAGCTGGAAAATCCCACGATAGGATGCAGTTTGTGCAAGCATCACGCCTGCAACAGGCCTGCCAACAACAGTGCACGATACTGCTGGCTGGAAGCAACAATGCATCAGCAGGGAATGTCTCGGCGCCTCTTGTTGCCATTCCCACGGGTGCTGCGATAGCTGCTAGGATCCTATAGCTGACAAGCTGCGGCAGCCGGAGCCTTGCATTGCTCAACCCGCTTGTTCCACGGGCCGCAGGCGCGCTCACCAGCATCGCTGCTGCTGATGCTCCCCATGCCAGGCTGGGCCGGTGGCCCACCACCTGCTTTCGGCAAATAAAGATGTGCAGGCTGGCAGACCCTGCCGAGTCGTCAGGCGGCTCAGCAGGGGACTCTGCTGAAGGGCCAGCTCCTGGGAGCTGTTCAGCCATGGTGCCGACAGCTCGGTGAGCGCTGGGTTGCCAAGTGGGTTACAGCTGGGGCCGTGCAGCCGAGCACTGCAAAAGGCAGAAACGGCCACATTCTGGCTTCCCGACTCTGCACGCTCGATGCCGCGCCTAACCTACCTGCACGGTGCTTGGCTGCCAGTCGCTCCGGCGCCCGCCTTTCTGCTTGCCCGCGAGCTGCTCCCTGACCTCTCGTTCTCGCCTGCTCTTCCAGACGCGTGCCAGTTCCAGCCAAACACGCGGCAACCGCAGCTCAGCCGCCTGCCCAGGGCGGCTGAGATTCCGCCTGGCCACCTCCCGGCCTCCTCTGTCCGGCCTGGCCACCGCCCGGGGCTGCCTCAGCTGTGGCACCGCCTACGCCGGCACCGCCTACGCTGGCACCACCTATAGCCTCACAGCAGCTGGAATCGAACCGCTGCACCGCCTTGGTGGCATTGAGCATTGTCCAAGAGAATGCCAGGCTGGGCGAGAGGCGTGTTTTTTACGCCCTTACCCTCACCTAGCAGCTTACTACGCTCAGCTGCACATTACGACACGAATGCTACCTACCGACGCCAGCTTCCGCGGACTCTGCGCCCGGCCGCCCGCTCTGCGGCTGGCCCGCCGCTGCGGCCCGGCTTCTGCCCCGCGCCAGGTGTGAAACACCCCCCCCATCTGTCCACCAGGCCCCGCGGGATGCGGGCGCAAATCGAAGACAGCTGGGTCGCCGATCCCGTAGACAGGCCAAAGACCGAGGCACGACAACTATCGTGTCCTTGTCCGCACCTGCCCCCACCCGTGAGCGCCGGAAGTCCTTGGACATCAGTCAATAAACCGGCGTGGTCTGCAGGTGTGCGTGCGTAGCGCAGCCGCGGACTTTTCCGACCGGGATCTGGCGGACTTGGCCAAGCAGCTCGAGGCAAGGCATCCGCTGCCCTTCACCGCTGCTTCAAGCCCGGAAAGGCCGCTTCCCCTGCTTTTGAGAACTCCATGATCACTGGCAGGCGTTTGAGGCAAGGTTCACGTCCAAGCTAGACACCCAGGAGGCGGCTTTCGAAGCGATTGCAAGCAAAGCAAGGGAGGCGTCGCGGGCGATAAAGGCAATGAATTGCCTGCTGGTGGTTGCGCTCGGCGCCATCGTCGTGCTGTTCACAAAGTAAGAATCTCACTGGAGCACAGCTCGAGGCGGAGGCTCCCGCGGCTGATGTAGCCCGTGCAAGCGTCGGTTTTGCACCTGGCCTGTGCCGGCATTGCACAACCCTCATGTCTGTTTGCAGCAATGCAGCAAGCTTTCAGCACCTCCTGCTGACACAAACTGGCTTTTGGATCCGGCCTGCTCGCAGAGGCAGCACCCGTCGCTCTGTCGGCCGCCCAGCATGCACAGGCACCAGGGTTGTCGCAGACCTGGGTGGGTCCTGCTGCCCATAATCTTGCCTGCACTGCTGCTTGCGCAAGCAGGTCCAGGTGGTGCGGATGGCCCCTAGTGTGAGCGGGCTTCGCGGCAGCACGCCACCGCATGCCTTGATCTGCATGCCTTCATCTGGCAACATGGGGTGAGGCAGCAGAGCCACACAGGGCGCTTGCCACCAGGGAGGAGCCGTGCGCCGGACTGCCTGCGAGCAGGCATGCGGCGGCCGAGGGCTGCACATCCCAGGGCTCTCGTGCCCCATGCGTGCGGGCGGCTGCCCTGCTGCAGCCGCTGGCAGCCGCCCCTGAAGAGAGCGAACCAAGCTGCTGTCGCATGAGCTGCTGTCGTGCAAAGGCTCAGCAAAAGACCAGCGCTGGCAGCGGGCAGGCGCTGCTGGGCTGCAGCCGCCGAGGGCCCGCAGCAGCCGGGGCCCGATGTGCGCCGCCAGCTTTTCCCCTCCCATCGGCAGCCGGCAGTCTGTGGTTGCGGCACCCGTTCGCACAGACGACTTGCAGCGGTTCTTCTGGGGTGGATGGTTGTTGGCTGTGGCTGCAAACACCGCTGCGCGCCAAGCAACTGGGCCAAATGGCAAGTGCCGCCACTGGGGGGCCGCTGGCCGCTTTCAAGCCCTGCTTTCTGCACCTTGCAGTCTGTGTCATTCGCACCCGCAAAGCATAGGCATGTGCAGGCCCTCCTCTGGTGTGTGGCTGTAGCTTGTGGGCCCTGTCTTGTGCCAGCAGACGAACGCGGTGTTCTGGATGAGAAGCGTTCGATTCCCCAAAAGCCGGCCCCAGCAGGCTCCCTGCAGCCCCAGGCGTGCCGAGCGTTCCAACGCTCCCTGGCATGTGCGCCTGCGACAGCGGAGTGCAGCTGGCCAGGCAACAACTCAGGCAGGCAGGCTGCCCAAGCAGAGTCGGTCCTCCTGCGCGGCCGCAGCAAGCTGGGTCTGCCGCACAAGCGCCTAAACCTTGCGGGCTCGCGTCCGCTGCTTGGTGGAGCTCTCCACTATGCGGCGGTCCACCGGCAGGCCCTTGCGCCGCCGCACCTGCAGCCGGCCGGAAGCTGCCGCTCGGCCTGGCAGGCTCCAAGAAAGTCCAAAGTCAGGAGAGCAGCATGCATGGGCGTCAAACGGCAGCATTCAGGTCGGCATTCAGAGGCGCAGCTGGCTGGCACAGACCTGCTCCATGAGTGCGGCAGCGAGGTTGGGTGCGCCCACCCCCTGCCCCTCCTCCCCAAACTCCTCCCGCTCCTCCTCGGTGGTCGGCACGAAGAAGGGGTCCACCTGCGGCAGTTACAAGAAGCAGACAGTTACAACCAAGAGGCGCGCTGGCCTTCCGCATGATGAGGGGCAGCATCTTCGCGTCGCTGCGCTTGGCACGGCAGGCAGTCCATTGGCGCCGGGCCCTCCTGCCAACCCACCACCCGTCTCTGCGGGACGATTCGGGGCGGGGCCAAACCTGCAGGCGCTCCCAGTGCGAGAGCAGCAGGCTGGCGGCGGCTGCGCCAGAGGACCGCCTCCGCATGTCGTCCGCAAAGCCGAAGGACGCCTGCGGGCGGGCAGTGCGGGAACGGTGGTTGGAACTTGTCGGGTGAGTGACTAACATTCAGGACATTTGCTTATGCATGGGGCCAAGCAGACAAGGCAAAGCCGCAGAGGGAGGGCTTGAGGGGCTGCTGGCAGCTTGCGCACTAGCTGGCAGGCATGAAGGGCGATGGCTTGGGGACGAGCGACAAACGCAAGTTTCATGCAAATAGAGTGTCAGCGCAGCCCAGGCAGAGAGCAGGTGCAGTGGTGCACTCAGGTGGATTGCGTTTTTAGGCAGCCGGCTCGCAGCAGCCGGATCAGAAGGGTGGGTGCAGCATATGCCCCTCTCTTCGCTTGCAAAGCAAAGCTGGGAAAACCCGGTATTTCCAGGAAGATGGGTCACCTGTGCGGGCAGGAAGGCGTGGATGGAGAAAAGGTCGCTGCCCTCCCGCAGCTCCTCTCGCAGCACCCGCGCCCGCCGCTGGCCCAGCACCGCGTACGTGCCTGCAGGCAGCAGCGTGTGAGAGTTACGGGCGCAGCAACGTGCCTGAGTTACAGCTGCTGCTGCTGCTGTCGCTCACTGACACGCTTGTGCCAGGCAATTCAGTGCGGGGCTGCGGCTGGCTGTTCCAGGGAGCACCAGCGTTGTACCGACGTTTTAGTCTTTGACGGTTAAGTTTCGATGGGATGCTATCCAGGAAGGTATTCATGAGCTGTAAAAACAGAGACAAGCGGCATATCCCAGACTGTAGGAGACGGCAGTGGGGCTCCTCACCTGCCAGCGCGTCTGCTGTGGTTGACACCTCGCACAGGAACATGGCCTCTGCCAGGCGCGGGTCTGCCTGCAACAGCGCGGCCCGGAAGGCCTGCCTGGCCACGCTGGTGACTTGACCGCTCATCGGCCCATACACCTCCTCCGCCAGCCCGCCGCCGCCGCCCGCGTCCGGCAGCAGCAGGCGCGCCTCGACCTGCAGGGGCAGGCTTTGTGACGTCGCACCGCTACAACACCTCACCAGTGACGCATCCGTGCCTCACGTGCGTGATGCATGCACGAAGATTCGCTTGCAGCAGCGGGCCTCAGCGAAATCGGGGTTGCCATGTGACTATTGCTGGCATTGCGGACTATTTAAAATGTGGAGGCCTGTGCTCGGCATGGTGGTTATGGGAGCAGGAACAAACGTGCCTCGAACGCGACGCCCCACATCGGCTCGTCGCACAGCGGCCCGGCCGCGGAAGCCAGCTGGAAGCCGGCCGCCACCCCTGACTCCACGCTGGCCTGGAGATAGTGCAGGCTGGCGGCCGCCGATGAGTCATCAGCTGATTCAGCAGCTGAGTCAGCGTGGCCGGCAGCCGCGGGGGTGCTTTTGGCCCCGGCGGCGGTGCCGAGCAGCTCGGCGAGCGCAGAGTTGCCGAGTGAGATTGGGCGGCTGGGGCCCTGCAGCCAAGCCGGGCTGTGTCAGATGCTGGGTGTCAAGGGAGCATGCTGCTGGCTTTCACGGGCAGTTGCTACACAGTGCAGCCTTCTCTGCAATCTCCATGCCGCACAGTCCCCCGCATATCTGCCGCTTCAATGCCAGCCAGCAGGCAACCCTTCCACCTCTCCTCTTTCCTGTATAGCTGCTTCCACGCCCCAAGCCACCCTGATGCCGACCCCTGTATGAGGCTGCTGCTGGCCATGCCTTTTGGCCCTGCAAGGGGGCGGCTGTGAGCCTGCCTGCTCGGCCTCCTCCAGCGCCGCCTCCTGCCCTGCTGCCGCCTCAGTGACGCCGCCTGCGCCTGCATGCCAAGCCGCCAGCTGTCAGGAGCTGAGGTGCCAGCTGCACTGCGCCAGTGCGCCCCACAATGTGTTCGGTCAAACATGTACCCTGCCTACCAATCATCCAGTAAAAGGAGCGTCTGGTGACGAATCATGGACGGACTGATGGACGCACAAACGAATGGACGATAGGATGGAAGGACAAAATGTGTGGATGCTTGAATGAAAGAGTTTGTGAGTGAATGCCAGGCAAGAATGCATTTGCGAGTGCACGCATGCACGCGTGAATGTCCAACCAAGGCTCAGCAAGCCGCGGCTCCAGCGCTCTGCCCGTGGAAGCTTGCCAGCAGCATCCAAAGCGCCCTCCTCAATGACGCTTTCCCCTCCCTATGTAGCTTACAGGGGGAGGATAAAGACGCACCCACGCGTTGCTTGCCCAGCCGGTGCACCGCCGAGCCAGCCACAGCAAACAGCCGGGCAGGCTCCGAGCCCTGCGCAGCCAGCAGCAGATTCGGCCCCGTGTCGCGCGGCCCCAGAAGCCAGGCGCGGCCCAGCAGGGCCTTCAGCGGAGGCTCGGCCGCCCCTGCCGCCTCTGCCAGCCTGGCCCTGAAGGCAGCCGCCGCCTCATCTGCGCTCGCGGCCGCGCCTGCAGGCGGGGCAAGCTCTCGGCGGTCAGAGCTAGCCGTCGCATCACAGCTGCATACGGAGTCAGCTGCAGGACAGCCTGGACTGGAGAGCTCCCCGGGGTGTGCTCGCCCTCGGGATGGCGGCAGGTTCTCTGCATCGCAGAAAGGGAGATGTGTGCGCAGGCTAGGAATGGCAGCGGCAGGATCGTTGAGCGGCAGACTCCGAGCTTCCATTCCCGAGACGGGCTGCAGCACTCTGCTGCTGCTGCTGCTGCTGCTGCTGCTGCTGCTGCTGCTGCTGCTGCTGGTGCTGCTGAGTATGTCAGGCTGAGCCTGCTGCACTGAGAACATGTGGTTGCACTGCTGTGATGAGCGGCAGTGCAATTAGAGATAATCCTTGTAGTCTAGCAGTGCCAATGCTTATCAGCATAATAAATTAAATCTATTTAAGAATAGAAAATTTGACAGGTGAACCTTGGAATGGCCAAGGGAAAGGGAATGGGATTTCCGCTGAGGATGGGAGTTGGAATTGAAACAGATTGAGAGGAGAGGCAGGCGACGCACCGCTGGGCTCCCGCTGCCCGGGTTCCTCCGCGGCAGCAGCCTGCTCGGCCCCGCCGGCCGGCTGCTGAGCGCGAGCAGCCAGCAGCCGGCGCAGCAGCGGCTCGTTCTCGTCCAGGGCCGCTGCCAGCGGCTGCGGCAGCGCAGCCGCCCGCACTCGCAGTATGCAGCGCCCGTTTGCTGTGCGGCCTTCTACCACCTTGGGCAGAACCGGCAGCGAGGCAGTCAGGCGCCTGACTGCTTGCTGCTGGCGAACTCCTGTTTTCCCTTTAGAATTTTAGCCCTAAAAACCCTTAACCCTAAAAACCTGCATTCGGCTGCGGCTGGGTCCGATGTGCTGCTGAGTCTGATGCGCAGCGGCAGCAGCATCGCTGGCTCATTTGCCACTCAGAGTTCAAGGATGCGAGCGACGCTGTGGCGGAGAGCGTGCTCCCGCGCCAGGGAAAACAAGACGCCAAGCATGTAAGACGCCAGAAATGCCATGCTGATGCAAAAATGCGTGCAGAGCGCTGTGAGCTGGATGCAAGCGTAACAGCGCTGGCAGTGGGGGTCTCATCGGCGGCAGCAGGACCGCCGCCACAGGCAGGCAGCGAACGACGAGATGGGCGCACTGCAGCGCAGCCTGCTGCAGCGGCCAGAGAGGTGAAGAGGGCAGGAGCGCGCCTTGGGCGGCTTCGCGACGGCTTCCGGGGCCTCTGGCGCGTGAAAAACGGACTCTCGGAAGGCGACGAGCGGCGCGGAAACGTGCAGCTCGACTCGTGCGAATCGCTCCCGCAAGTCCTTGATGCACATCTCCAGGTGGACCTCGCCTGCCGTTTAGGGTTATAGGGTTCAGAAATAACGCATTAGGGTTTAGAGTGCGAGGCTGGTGGGCGCCAGCCTGGCTGGCTCCGGCTGCCGCCACTGCATACAGAGCCCTTCCGCCTCCTTCCCTGCCCTTTCAGCGTACCCAAGTCCGTGCTGGAGGCTCGGCCCGTTCTCAGAGGCGCAGCAGCACTGCCGCTGCTGCAGCCACACCGCTTCACTGCGCCACTAGAGCCGCAGTTCAGGGGCAGAGAAGGGGAGGCGCCATTGACGGCTGGTCAGTGCGTGCCAAGCGGTTGCATCACAGCCTGCTCAGGAACCTTCTTGACTTTCCCGCGCTGCATCCGCGCTTTGGCCGGCACGCTGTGTGCCTTGTGGCCATGAGGTGCGTCGGTTACGGCAGACGGGTGGTAAGTTAGGGCCTCGACCCGCCGCGCCGATCACGTGCTCCCCGCTCTCCTGGACGGCGACCTCCACGAAAGGGTCCGCCTGGTTTAGGAGCCGCAGCCCGGCCGCCAGTTGCGGCATCTGGGTGGGGTTGGCAGGCTCAACCGCGACACGCACGATCGGGGAAGCCTGCAAGGAATTTCAAGTCAAGCTCATAAATGCCTTCGTTTTTGACGAGGACTTTTTGTTCCTTTCATTTATCGTATCAGATAATTGGAAATTCCAGAATGACAGTCTGAAAGGGAACATAATCGATTCTGGAAGCACGCTTCGGCACATTTACAGATTCGGAAGATTGCTATTCATCAATCCAGCAATCTCTCGGCATATTGAAATCATGCCCATATCCGCGCAGCACTGACGCAACCCTAAACAGCAACCCTGAACCCTGAGCTAGGGTGGAGCCGCGCCTGGAACATCATGGGCGCCAGCGGGAAAGCTGCCAGGCTGGATGCCAGGGTGGCGCACTTCAGCACCGCGGTTTCAAGGCCGCCGACAGCGACCACATTGCCCGCACGGACGGTCTGCAGCCGCTCGAGGCCGCGGCCCATCATCAGATAGAGACCTCGGACCTGAATATGGCCAGGCTGTCAGTGCCAGGGTTCAGGGCTCAGGTTCGACTTCAAATTCTGGAGGGGCGGCGCCGCAGCTGCGGCTGGCAGGGCGCGGCGCAGTTTGCCGCACGAGCTGGATTGAATTTGAGTTCGGAGGGATCAGGCGACGAAAGGGGACTGAATATCACTGCAGTCAGTTCAAATTTACAGCAGGTCTGAGTTGCCTCCCCAGACCTGTCCTTTAGGCCTGCTGGCCTGCGTCCAGCAAAAGGCGCGGCAGCGGGAACTCCCTTTCCTAAAGCTTGCCAGGTGAGGCAGCCCCTCCTCCTCTCGAGTTTGGCAGGCGTTGGATTTTTAGGGTTATTGAGGGCGTGCCGTGGCCTGCTGCTGGTGCTCCTCCGGCCTGGCGGGGTCGTACGCCGCCGACAGGACGTGTAGGGTTTGGCCGTCGGAGATGCGGCCGCCGAAAACCCTACCGACCCCCAGGAAGACCTCGGATCCGGCGCCGCCGGCGGGTGCCTCCCCGACCCGGCGGGGGAGCGCCCCCGCCGGCACGGCGACCATCTTACTAATGAAGACGGTGGTAGGAGCGTCGGGCGCGGCGGAGCAGGTCTGGACGGCGGTGCGGGCTCGCGCCAGACCCTGCGCCAGGGATTTTGCGTTCCATTTCAGCCGCCCGGGCCAGCTGGGTTGCTCGCTGCTCGAGGCTCAAATTGACAGGCTGTGGGCTCGATCCCGGCAGCAGATGCACAGACCCTAGCTGGTTTCAAAGAGCTTGCTGCCGCTGCGGGACTCTACTATGGCTTCCGAAAGTTTCCGCTCTATCGGCTGGGGCTGGAATCCAGCTACAGCCGCCAGGCGGCAGTCTCTGGTGGCGGATATACAAGGCACTCCTAAAGCAGCGGAGAAAAGGGCGGAAAAGCTTGCCTGCTGCACGTCCGGTGGCAGGCCTGCGGCTGCTTCAGGCGGCTGTGGCAGCAGCCGCTTGACCCGCTCCGGGGCGGCAGTTGCAGGGTCAGGCAGGTGGCTGGCCACCATGCCCAGCACGCCCTCCGCCAGCGGCAGCCAGCGCTGCAGCACCTGCCTCAGCGCCTTGCGCGGCTCCGGATGGCTCAGCAGCTTCTCGGGCACCTGCTGCGGGCGCGAGCGGCAGCGAGTCAGGCGCCGCCGGCCCCTTGGCAGATGGGCATCCTGCGCTTGCAGCCGATTGGCAGTGCTGGGGTCAGCTGCTCCCTGCGGCGCTGAGTGCCGACTGTCTGGCAGCCTGACATCTGAGGCGTAATCCAGAAGCTGAGCAGCCTGGCCTGGCCCCTGTCTTGGCAGCAGCTCGCATGTGGCACTCTGCCGCAGCTGGTGCAAGAGGGGCACCTGCGTGAGTCCCAGCCCCTTGACGATCTTGCTGAGGATGGCAGGGGCCTCCGATCCGGCAGTCGCGGCTTCGTACGCCTTCCACAGCGGCGTCAGCACCAGCTGCATGCGTGTCAAGGGAGCTGTCAATTACTAAGCGCGCTGTCAGTTACGCAGCCAATCCAGCTTGGTCCCCACTGATGCATGACGGCACTCATACATGGAGGTACCCAGGATGTGGCCTTGCAAATGCACTCTTCAGTTACAGAAAGTCTGACAGTCACAGAAGCCTGGTCAAACTGCTATTGAGGAGAGGCGCTAACCAAGCAAAGATCCACTCGGCGACAGAGCAGTATCCAGCAGCAGCTTCATCCCAGAAGTGCAGCAGCAATGTTGCCGGTCTCCTGCTTCCAGGCCCTCTGCCAAGGTTGCAAGACTTCCCGCCAAAATCTCACGCCCCATTTTCCCGCCAAGATTTGAACGCTGCCTTGGCTCGAGCCTAATCGACTTCATCCTGCCTTCGGCTTCCCTGAGGCCCAGCCCTGCAAGGAGGGAAAGGCTGCTCGCCTGCACAAAGAACGGCTTGAGCTTGGAGCCCTTCCGCAGCCGCATGACCCGCTTGCTCTTCGGATCCAGCGCCCAGTCACCCCACATGATCGACTCCAGTTTTTCCTTTTTGATGCCCATTTTGCCGGCGTACATGGCCGCAAAGTGCGCGGTGCCAAAAGCCCAGCCGTCGCCCGCGCTCGCGAAAACGACGTTTCCCTTTTCCGGGGAAAACTCCAGGTCGGGGTCGTCCTCAGGCTCCTCCCCCTCGCCAGCCTCGCCGTCCCTGGTGCAGGCGCCAGGCACTTAGCGCGTTGGCGCAAATGCGTGTGCCAGCCTGTTGTTATCAAGGATTGGTCGACGCAAATGAGGCACTCTTACGATGTCAGCCTGGGCTGGATTGCACTGGGAGCGCTCCGCTCCTGAGCTGCAGGATGTCAGCAGCTGCAGGCGCGCCCTGGTACAGCATCCGGCACACACAGATTGCATGTCTGCACCCGCAAGAGCTCTGGCCACAAGGCCAGGGGGCCTCTTGTTGATGAAGCTGTGGAGTGTGAGGTGCTGACCTGGCGGCCGCCTGCGCGGACGCGTCCTGGCTGGCCAGAACCGCGTCCGCCTCTGAGATGAAACGCTCCGACTGAAAGGCGCTCAGGATCATGTTGACCTGTTCGTCCCGGGGGAGGATCAGTGCCCTGCTTTTAGAGTGCTGGATTGGCACTTGGCAAATTTCGGGCGCCGTTGCAGGAGGCACGCCACCCTTCCGTCCCGCCCCGCTGCCTGCTTTTGAATATTCCAGGATGCTGTCTCCATTTGTTGGGGTGACTGCCACCTGGGTGGTCTCACAAGGCCACCCGCAGCCGAGACCAACGGCAAAACGAGTCGATCGCCATCGAATCATGTTCTTTCCATGTTTTGCTCTGTAGCTGTACCAGTGCACGATGGCCGAGACCAACGCAAAATGAGTCAATTGCCATTGAACAATCTTCCTTCCATGATTTGCTCTGATGCTGTGTCAATGCACGGTGGCGAAGCACCTGTGTGATGATGGCCCGCATGCGCTCGTACGCCTGCTCAGGGCTCAGCTGCAGCTCCAGCACCAGCCGGTCCACCTTGTTGATGACCAGCGTCAGCTTTATCTGCAGGCACGTCAGCGGCGGCCATGTGTGTGTCGCTGTCAAGGATGCAAGCTGCCTGCGTCCGATGGGAGCAGCAGAGCCTGCCATGCACGCAAAACGGGCAGTCCAGAGCCGGAGGGAAGGGACCAAGCGGGCTGTGTGCTTCAGGACGATACAGGGCGCAGGTGAGAGGGGTTCTGCACGGAGATTTTTGCACCAACGCATGCAGCTTTCATGCAGGGTGAGGCTAGCTGGGAGACCCCTGGAAAGAGCACGCCATTGCCTACTTGGCCGCCCGCAGGGCGACCTTGTACCCAGGGTCATTTTGAGTTTGATATGTCGGAATGTCAAATTTGAATTGAATTTCGCAGCAAACGCACCTTCTCCTCCCAGGCCTGCCGCAGCACCGCGTGCGTCTGGATGCAGACGCCCTCGACCGCGTCGATGATGACCAAGGCGCCGTCGCTCAGCCGTGCGGCGGAGGAGACCTCTGAGCAAAAATCGACGTGGCCGGGCGAGTCTATCAGGTTCACCAGGATGCCTGCAGGGCCCGGCAGCTGTGAGTCTGCTGCTGTCCGTCTTGACACAAAACAGCAGTCACCATCCGCCGATAGAAGGACACTGAGGGAGGTGAAACCATGCCTTTGTCGCGCTTGTCCTCCTCTGGGCACGAGTCCGGCCCGCCCGGCAGGTGCGCGGCGCCCGGCACATACAGCAGTGCGATGGAGCTGCTCTTCATGGTGATGCCGCGCGCCTGCGGCCCATTGCACCGAGGCTCAGAGACTGCCCAGGCCCCGCACGGCATGTTTTGCATCCAGCTGGAAGAGGTGGCAAGCCTGCTCGTCGTCACGGCTGTCCATGTAGCGCATTTCTCCCATCAGTTTGGGATGAATGAGGCCGTTGGAGCCGATCAGGTGGTCGGACAGTGTCGTCTTGCCGTGGTCGACATGCGCCAAGATGCATATGTTCCGGATGCGCTCCTGCAAGCGTTCAGCGGGCAAGGCTCATTCCGGAAGCCTTGTACAGACTCAGGTGGCCAAAATGCACCTCGCCACGCCCGCTGCACGCCGCTGCGCGCGCCAGGCAGTGCTACCGAGACGAGAAGCCACGGGACCGAGCTCTGTAATTGCCGTCGCACGATACGAATCAGTGGCTTGCACACCACATGGCTCTGTAGCCGGATGAGCTCTTCCGTGGAGACGCGCATGGCGCCGGCGGCTGGAATGTCAGCTGCAATCAGGCAGATTTGCTGCCAACAGCGCGTCAACTAAGGCTTTACAATTCTGCTGAGCGCTGCAAATAGAGCGTAAGCGCATCAGTAAACTTTGGCCAGGCCTTCCAGCTGCAACCAATGCGGATGCTGAGTGACGCCCAGCCTTTGCGACTTCCCACAATCGTCGGCAAGTAAAAGGCAACAGGCGAGGGGCTTTCAGCTCAACACAGTGTTGCGCATAAGCGCCCGAAGACTTGCATCCCGCTCGCTAGCCAGCACGCGACAAGATGGGCAACCTCAACAAGCTGGCCGCGATGATAGAGAAAAAGCGGAAGGCGATGGCTCAGCAGGAGGCCGAGCCGGAAGCCAAGCGTCAGGAGGTTGCTTCTGGCGCGGGCAATCAGGTGCCACGCATGCTTGCTGGCTATCCAGCTCACCTACGCGTCTTTCCCGAGACTCTGAGCCAGTGCGCGCACCCGCATGACAGGTGAAGCAGGCTGGACGCGAAGCAGAGAGGGAGACACAGCAGCAGGTGTGCTTTCCAACCCACAAGCCGCCTGTAGCTGTGGAATGGACGTAGCTGGTTGCTGAGTTTCACTGCTTCTTGAACAGGCGGAGCAGCAGAAGGCGGCGCTGCTACCGCCAGCAGAGGTCAAGCGGCGGCTGCGGCGGCTGGGCCAGCCGGTGACACTGTTCGGCGAGGTCGGCTGCCCGCTCCCTTTCCTAGAAGCACAAGCCTGACCCCTGCTCACTGTCTGTCTTGGCAGTCTATATATAACTGTCTTGACAGACTCTGGCCACCCCTTCCCGCAAAGCAGCACCCAGCAGGCACCGTGATGTGCCTCGCAGAGCGATGCGGAGCGTGAGGCGCGGCTGCGGACAGCCCAGGAGACGCTGCAGGCCAGCCCCCCTCCAACTTCTCATGTCATGCCTCCCTTCAAAGTCCGGCCTGTCATTTGCACGCTTGCAATTTCAGCAAAGACGGGAACGGGCCTGTGGGGCGTTCGGCCCTGGAGTCACACAGATCCTCAGCAAGTTTGACTCTGGACAGAGGCACTCTGATCGATTCTCATTGAAGGACGCCTCTCTTCATCCTGCAGAAGCATATTTCACGCCCATGCAAAGCTCATTTCATGCCCAAAGCACAAAACTTGCTTGTCTGCCTGAGTGTTTACTGCCTGCATGCTTTCGATGGCGGTTCTCACGTTCGGCCTCTGCAGGTCGAGGACGAGCACACCGGCGGGCAGCTGAACGAGAACTTCCTGATAGAGCGGGAGCGCAAGGAGGCCGCGAGGCTGGCGGCGCTGGCGGCGGCGCAGGCGGCGGCCGCCGCGGCAAAGCCGGCGGGGCCGCAGCCGCCGGCCGCGGAGGCCGAGGCTCGGAGCGGCGCTGAGGTGAGCGGGCACCTCCCCTGCCCTGCCCTCCATGCCAGGCCCCTCTGCCCATAATAATCATGTGAGCTGGTGAGAGGGGAAAGCTGGCAGCTGCGCATGGGAGCGCTTCCTCCCCTCAGCCCATGCCAGTCCTGAGAGGCAGCACGCGCTGGTCATGCGGCGGGGTCAAAGACGCCGGCGGCTACGCAGCAAAGCGAGTCTCGCAGGAGCAGCTGCACAAGGGAGGTTATGGGCTGAGAACCTGGCGGGGCTTGCCTGGCAGGAGGCGGCTGTGCCAGAGGACCCAGTGGCGGCCGATTTTGCGCGCGCGGCGGCCGCGCTCCGGGAGAAGCTGGAGGAGGAGCGGATGAGCATCGAGGAGAAGATCAGCAAGTGCTGCCCGCACCTGCCCTGCCCCGGCGGTCCTTGACATGCGCCCTGGGACACCCAATGAGGCAGGAGATGTGTGGGATAGGGGGCTGTGCAGCTGGAGGCCTTGCATGCCTTCGGATGCGGCATCTCTGTTTTGGGAGTGACACGAGCAAAGGAGCGGATCGCGCGGGGACTGAGATGGCGTCAAGTGCATGCATGAAAAGGGCAGGGAAGCGGGAAACATGCTCCTGACATGCAGTGCATGCTCTTTGCAGCATTGAGGGTTCCTGTTGAATGCGGTGAATGCTCTTTTCCCTCAATGCTGCAAAGTCTGCTTGGTTGCGCCAGAAGGCAGGCGCGAATCTGAGCTGTGGCACCTGCTGCGCAGGTACCTGAAGCGGTATTCGGAGCTGTGGGGGCAGGACCTGGATCGGCGGAGCGAGGAAGTGAAGGATTCTGGGCCAGGCGTGCCCCCCTCCACAGAGTCCTCAGAGCCTCTGCACGGCAGGCTGCAGCAT
Organism: Trebouxiophyceae sp. KSI-1; assembly: GCA_003568905.1. Taxonomy (NCBI): domain Eukaryota; kingdom Viridiplantae; phylum Chlorophyta; class Trebouxiophyceae; species Trebouxiophyceae sp. KSI-1. The sequence goes on from BHFV01000402.1 coordinate 16,645, forward strand.
GGCAGCATGATCAGGCTGCTGTTAATGTTCGCAACCTGCTAAGTGCATGTGGGTCAGTTGCATCATTCAGGCCACCGAGCATGAATTTTTTCCAATCACAAGGGAGTGGCGTATTTATACGGACTTGTTGGACTGTGACTGCAGGCCGGCAAGCGACGCTGCAGTATCAGCAGACGATGGCGGCCTTTAAGGCACTGTACCAGCAGCTGGCGCGCAAGGAGGTGCCGGCCGAGATGGTGGCGGGCCTGTGGATGTACATCCAGGACGTTGAGAACCGCAACTACCTGCACGCGTACGACATCTACATGCGCCTGGCCGTCGGTGCGCCGCCGCCCGCCGCCGCGCACGCCGCCCGCCACGCGCGCGCAGGGAATCTTCGTCGCCGCGACTTACTTGGTTGCTTGGGGACTGACTAATCCGTGCGCAGGCAACGCGCCGTGGCCGATCGGCGTGACGAGCATCGGCATCCACGACCGCACGGCGCGCGAGAAGATCTCGCACGTGATGAACGCGGCGCACATCATGTCCGACGAGGCGACGCGGCGCTACCTGCAGGGCGTCAAGCGCTTACTGACCTTCATGCAGCGCGCCTTCCCGTCCGACCCGTCGCGCTCCGTCGACTTTGACGGCTTCAAGGGCGAGGGCCGCGGCGCCGCTGGCGGCGGCTCCGACAAGCTGGCGCTGCTGGCAGCGGAGCAGCGCGGCGCGACGGCGGACCGGCTGGGCCTGCTGCCGGCGCCACACAACATGGACACGGACGGCTCCGTCAAGGTGCCGGACAAGTGGGAGAACATGGTGCGGCGGTCGGAGGCGTTCAAGGAGAAGATCGGCGCCCTCAAGTCGCCTCCAAAGACGCCTCCGCACGGCCGCCACAAGTGACAAGTGTTTGCAACCAAGCCGGCCCGTTGTCACAGCAGCCGGCAGGTGTAGATTGGGATTGCTTGCATAGACCTGCTTGTCCTCTGCTTTGCTGTGTGTTTCATGAGAGGGAGGCTTACAGGCCGGGCAGATCGCCTAAAGCAGCGCAACGCCTGCTGTGGAGGCACACGAGGGACATCTGAAAGAAAAGCAGACAAGTCTCCGTCTTCGCTCAGCAGCAGCAGGACACCGCGGGCGCTCTGCATCCGCCAGCAGCATCGCATCGACCAGATCACGGCCATCAAATGTCACGCGTGCAGCCGGGCGGTCCCTCCTGCGGCTACCGTCCGCCTGGGCCAGACTCGACTCAAGAAACGGCCCTCTGCTAGCTATCAGCGGCTGCCTAGCGGACGTTAGACATCTGCAAACTCCTCCGCTGCCCTGACTTATCGTTACAGCCACCTCTTTGCCGCGATCACATCCGGGCACAAGCGGCCTTGCCACTGCGGCAGCTGCCAAAGGAAACGCCTCCCGCGGGCCACAGATCATAGTTCCCAGGCCGCAGCGGGGTTCCTCAGGCGCAGGGAACGGTCACGCTGCCCTCTCAAGGGGGGTTAAGGGGGAGTCAGGGGATGTCTCGGGCGGCCGGCAGCTCCATGACCGCCGTCAGCGCGTGGATCACCGCCCGCAGCCCCGCCAGGAAGTTGGTGTCCTTTTTGCCGCCGCTGGGGAAGGTGTGCGCGAAATCGACGAGCCGAACGCTCACGGCCGCCTCCTCTGCCGACTCGGCGTCGCCCTCGTAGATGAGGAGGACCGAGGAGGAGTAGAAGTGGAACTCGCGCTGCTCCTGCGGTGGCAGTTATGGCGCGGGCATTACATTGCGAGTTACAGAGCCACAGCGACAGCCCTGCATCCTGGAGGATGCTGGAGGTCGCTTCCTGGAGGATGCTGGCGGTCGGGAAGCTCCCTAGATTCAGCGCGGCACTCTGGTGACTCGAGAGTTGCAGGATGCCCAGCTCGGAGCAAGCTGCTCACGCAAGGCTGCGAGCACAGCAGCACACACCGCCGCCCGCTGCGGGAACTTGCCGTTAAGGTGGCCCTGAAGCGCCGATTCGGCCCGCAGCAGCCTCAAACAGCGCGCCATCACAGACTTTGGCAACCCACACACGAGCCGAGGGCGACCAGCAAGAGAGTGAGAAGGGTGGGCACTTTTGGCAGCCCACACACGAGCTGAGGGGGTCCGACGGGCAAGAGAGGGAAGAAGGGTGGGCACTAACGCACGTCAAACGTAAACGGGTTCACCGAAAAAATGGAAAAAAACCAGGTGTAAAACTTTGAAAAACCTCCCCCCCAGCCCATGTGGCCTGTTTTGAATTCGAGAGAAATGTGCGCACTGCTCCCGGAAGGGGAAGCAATGGAGACGAACAGTTTTTCTGTTCCCAGAGGCCTTGCATGTCACCCCGCAACAGAGGGCGGGCGCTGCGCACCTGGAACCAAGCCTCCAGCCTGCGCAGCTGCGCGATGGCGCCGTTGGGGCCGCCGTACACGTCAGCCGGCTGCAGCACGTCGTTGGAGGCAAAGCGGACGAGTGCCCGGGAGACCTCCTCCAGCGGCAGCTTCTTGCACCACCGCTTGCTCGCGCGCCAGTAGCCGCCCTGGCAGGGGCGGTACACCTGCGGGGGCGAGCGGACGCGCAGAAATTTGAAATTGAAGCATATTTCGAATTCAAAATATTCACACTGATTGTCGGCCAGGTGAAAGCTGTATGTCGGCAATCTCGGCGTTGGTGGGGCCTGCAATTGTTTGAAGGCTTTTCCCCGGCTGTGTTCCCTTTGCCTGGTGCGAGACGAGTCCATCGCAAGTCCATCGCAAGGCCTTCCAGTTTGAGCTCGCGGGGTGGGGTTTGGGTGTCAGGATGTACGTTTGCAACGACCGAACCCACAGAAATCAGCACATGAGGGCATCTTCCGCCCTAAAAATCGAGTGTGGCGCTTCATCATCCTACTTCCCACCAACTTGCTCAGAGAGACTGCCCTGGGCTGTGCACGCGTGCAGGCGGCGCCAGCCAGCACTGACTCTCGGGCAGAGGCGGGCAGGAGGGTTTGCGTTCTCGCCTGCATGCCACAGACTTTGAAACCAAGCGCTGCCTGGGTGGTGGCAGCGTCCTTCAGCTTGCAGCGCTCTATGTAGCGGGGGTCCGCGCCCGCGTACCACGTCCGCGTGCCCACCTGCAGCAGCGGCAGCAGGAGGGGCTGAACGGCGCAGCAGGGCCGCTTGGCCTGAGTTCAGAGACCACTGCCCCCTCCCCTGCCTTCCTGCACACAGCGCCAGAAAGCAAGAGCAGAACGGCGAGAGGACACGGATCCGCGTTTCCACTCCCTGCCGTCCCTCTCCCTTCCGTCTCTTTTTGCCTGCTTTCGGCGCCACAGCAACTCCAGGCCCTCTCTCCTCATCCCTTGACTGCTGTCGCCCGCATCATCCCTCACGCTGCCATTCTGGACCGCCGCAGCCAATGCCAGCCATGCGTCCCCTCCCCTGCCGCCCGTCATTTCGCCGCCCCGTCCCTCCTGATCGCGCCGAGATGTCTGAGGGTTCGCGCCTTGATGTCTGCAATGCAGGGGTGGCGGCACCCGCGGGCCACATCCTCCAGCTCCACCATCTGCCGGCCGTCGAACTCGATGAAGCGGTCTGCGGGCAAGCCGCAGCACGGAATCAGAATTAGAAAGTGGTATTAGCCATAAAAGTCTATTTTTGGTGCAGATTCAATTCTTCTATGTCAACCTTCAGTATCCATCTCCTCGCTTCCTTCGCTTTTAAGATGGCTTACCATGGCCATGCCAGCGTCCGCCACAGGCAGGGCGGCTGTCCCTTGCTGCCCGCGGTACTGTTGTGCCAACCCGGGGCGTTCCTGAGACCCGAATGTTGCGGTCGAAGACACGAAAATGCTGATCATGGTGATGGCGGTTAAGTCTTTTGAACAATGGTTGTCGAGAACTGGCTGCAGGGCGGGCGCTGGCGCTAGGGTAGGGTAGGGCAGCAGCACTGGTAGAGAGGCTGGCGCCACTGAGGGCAGGCTGGCAACAGTGGTGCCTCCGCACTGATGGTGCATGGCATGTTTTGGGGAGTGGAAGAGCATGGCGGCTCACAAAATCGCGGGACGGCTCTCAGCATTGTCGCGTTGCGAACGGAAAATGGGATGGTTGCGAGACCGTCCGGGCTCCGCCCGCTGATGCCGGCCTCCTGCTGCTCGCTGGGGATGCCGCCTGCGCAACCGCACTCGGCCGCTTCAGTCTAGCCATGCGCTATTGGTGAGATGCCGTCAAGGCTGGCAGGCAGTCGGCACCTCTGCCGTGGCTGTTGGCAGCCGCTGCCTGCGCCGCCTCCTGCTGCAGCTCGCGGGCGATGGTCTCGTAAAAGGCGCGCTCCCGCTCGCCCCGAGGACCCACCTGCGGCCGACGGGAACCTTGGTGTGACTGACAGCGGTGACAGCGGTGTGCAGCGGAAAATACAGCGAGCTCGATCATCCCTGGCGTCTCAGGGGGTCCCGATAAGAGCCCTCGGCCGGAAGGGAGGCGCGGGCAGGCGCGGAGCGGCGACATCCTGAATATTCCGCAAGGAAGCCCAAGCAGCGGATTGCGAGCGCGATGCCGGGCCTCTGGCAGTAAAGCGAGCTGTGGCGGGGTGAATGGCAACATCCGGGTTCAACGGGCGTGGTCAAAGGGGCGCTGGCGCGCGGGACGCGGGCGTTGCGCGCGAATGTTCCACCCGGAGCGCGCACCTGCAGCGGCTTGTAGAAGTGGCCGCGGTCATCGACGAGGGAACCAGCCTTGCCCTCTGCACTCCAGGCACCCACAATCAGTCTCGCAGCGGGCGCGCAGGCGCCACAGAAGCCGGTCGGGTGGTGCAAGCAAGTTCTGTGAGTTCCGGGACGGAAGTGCTCGCCTTCAAAGAGGTGTCCAGCCACCTGCGCGACGAAAATAGGCTGTCACGACCACTGGGAGAGCCGGGCCGGGCCATGCGAGGCGGCAGCAGGCAGGCAGGCGGCGGGCGATGCACTGGTGCTGCAGCTGGGCGCGCGCCTGGTGTTTGCAGGGCTTCAGGTGCAGCTGCGCTGCCTTAGCCACATCTACGCTCATCCCCACCGCCTCACATACAGCCCGAGGCCGCCAGGTCGCGCTGGCTTGCTCGCAATGCTGTCGCGCCTCCGCCAACTCCAGTGCTCTCGCCCGCGTCCGCCCCAGGCAACGCGTCACCACTATCGACCAGAACTCAACAGCTGATGCACGGGCGCCTGGGGTGCCTCACTGGCCGGCTGTGCAGACAAACTCGATCGCCTGGCTGCGGCTGCGAACGAAATCTGGCGTCTCGAAAGCCGCGGCCCCGTCAGCTGTCGTGGTATGGTAGAGCACGATGTGCAATGAAGAGCTATGGCTGATGAGATGTGCAGCTGCCAACTTCTTTCGGCGCGATTGCCCAGCCCCGCGAAGGGCTGTCCCGACAAGATCGTGCGTCAAGCAGACAACAGGCATCAACGAATGCAATGGTCGATGTTCACGGGCTTTGACTGTCGGCAAAGCCTGGCCCAACAAACTCGCTGCATCCCAGCTGTGATTGTCGAGCTAGTCAGTCGGGTAGTAGTCTTTTAAGGAGCACCAGCTCGCAGACGTGATGCAGCAGCACTCTTGACGCATGGCAGACACGCCTGTGCCCCGCTGGGGCAGGCCTCTACCGCGCCCCATTCCTTTCCCGGCGCTGAGCCCGCTCGCTCAAGGCAGCGATCAGCTCACGAGCGCAGGTGACTCACTGTCGGTATTCCGTCCCCAAAAATACATGAAACGATCCACCCTGCGGTCGGCACACTCCTAGATGTTAACATGCACGACACTGGTCCTGCTGCCTGGCCAGGCTCGGACGCAAGCAGGACACCATGGCCGCGCAGCGACAGACAAGCGGACGGCAGCCCGGCCTCCGTCGCTCGCACGCCGGCGCCGCTGACCGTCCTCAGCGCCGTCAAGCCTCGTGAGCCCCTGCTGATGCCGCCGCCTCTCGCCGCCTCTCAGCAAGCAGGGGGCCAAGCTCAGGAGACTTGCACGGCGGCGCAGGCGAGTCGCCGCTGTGGCCCTCCCTGCAGCGGCCAGCAGCCCCCGAGCAGCCAGCCACTCTGGCATCCGTGGTGCGGCCTCTCGAGATCCCAGAGGTGCCGGCGGAGGCGCCCCGGACCGCCAGCAGGGGGGCCATGTGGCGCTCCCGCCTGCCGGCGCAGCTGAGCCCCGCAGGCACGACCGCACCCCAGCCAAGCTTCACCGCAGCCTGCAGCGTCCCTGGCGGTGCCTGAGAGCTGGGTGTGGTGTTTGCAGGCGCAGTGCCGGAGCAGCCTGCCAGCCCCGCAGCAGAGCGCCCCTCCAGCAGCCGCCAAGGCATCGGCCGCTTCGCCGTCCAGAGCGCAAGGGAGGGCTCCCGGCTGGGCTCGGCGCAGCGCAGGGCAGTCTTCGCCTCCGACAGCCCCGCCGGCTCTGCCGCGGCCTCGCTGGCAAAGCGGCGGCGGGGCAGCAGCCCGACGCCGCTGGCAGCCGCCGCCAGCTCGGCCGAGAGGCCGGCAGGGGCAAGCGGGGGCGGCTCGGCGGCGACTCGGCACTCTGGTCGGCCCGAGTCCGAGCGCGACGGCTCGCCCGTTCGCAGCACCACCTCTGCCGCCAGACCAGTGAGCCTCCAATGCTACTGCAGGCGGCACCAACTCCGCACAGAGGACATTTTGCCATCTTTGATTTTCTGCTTTTTGGATTTATTCGCGCGGCCATTTTTGTGGCAGGCGGCAGAGGATTTTATACTACGCGCACTGGCTTTCCGGTGCCCACAAAAATGGGCGCCGACGTCCAAAAACAGAGTTTCCTTCCGGGGCTGCCGATCAATGGTTGCGCTGCAGTTCGCGCAGGCGCTGGCAGGCAACTGAACGCCAATCTGCTCAGCATTTTTGGGTTATCTATGAGCGAGACTTGGTGCCGCCTACGCCTATGCCAGCAGCGAACCCAGCCTGGCGATGGAGGAGAGGGAGGCGCGAGGATGTTGCTTGGGGCGTGCAGGCGGCGTCTGGTGACAGCGTCACGTCACCCGCTCCGGTCGCCAGCCTGGAGGCTGCCTTCCGAGAGGGCGAGTCCGGGGCCGCGGAGGCAGCGGAGCTGCCTGAAGCTGCCGAAGCCGGCGCTGGCAGGCCGCCCAGAGACTGGCGCCAGCCGGCGCTGGTGCTGCAGCCGCAGCCGCTCTCTCGAATCAAGGGTGGGCCCGCCTGCCTAGCTGACCCGTGCTGCTGCCGCCGATGTAGCAGTGCAGTGCGTTTTCCGGATGGTAGTTGGAAGCGCACAAAAGTTACAAGAAGTGAGCCTTGAGCCTTCTTATAGGGCGCTCCGAAACAGAGATGACTAGGAGCAATAACGGGAACAGAGCATGCCAGGCGCGTGCCAGACATGGTCAGGCGTGCGCCTTTAACGCTCTGAAGCTGGCCTTTTGGGGCACACTGCAACAGCCGAGCATGTGCTGTCTGCCCTGCTACAAGCAGCTGGCAGAGCACGGTGCCTGCCGCGGCTGCAGGGCGGCGGCGCAGGCTCGGCCCCAGCTGGGCAGGCGCCCGCAGCAGCCAGCCTGGCAGCGAGCAGCCCACGGATACACAGCCACGGGAGTCGGCTGCGCTGAGTACAGAGGCTGCCGAGCCGCCGCCGCCGCCGCTGCTGCCGCAGCTCACCAGCGCTGGGGAGCTTGCGACAGCGCTGCGGCGGCGGCTGCCGCTGCAGCTGCCCGCGCCGGAGCTCCCGCCGGCCCTGACCGACGCGCTGCCGGGCTGCTTCCGGCCAGGCTGGCAGGCGAGCACAGCCGTGCAGGAGCTGCGGCGGCTGCAGGCGGAGGCGGAGGGGCTCCTGGCTGCGGCGCAGGCGCGGCCCCTCTCCCCCAGCTGCTTCTGCATGGCAGGCATGAGGCAGCAGCCGGCTGAGGAACTTGGCCGCGGCCGTTTGCAGGCAGTGAAGCCCGCACCGCAGCCCAGCTTCGACGGCGCCCTGCTGGAGTCGCGGCAGCTGCTGGGCAAGCCGGCGGCAGTGCCTGTTGCCAAGCGGCTGCCCAAGCCGTCGCCCGCGGGCCGGGCAGGCAGCTCCCGGCTGCTCGCTGAGAACTACTCCAAGCTGCAGCGCCTGCTGCTGCTGCAGGCAGAGGGGCACAAGTTTGCGGCCGCGCTGGCCGGCTGAGCAGCGTCTGTCTGCCTAGTCAGCGTGCAGTCACTCTGCTCTGCTGAACAATCGTCAGCTGCCCCGATGGCCTGTGAGATCGTCCGTTGCCATTAGGAGGTGTGCAAGCGGCCTGCTTTCTCGGGGGGGACGATGCGCCCTTGTGCGCATGAGCTGCATCTGCGCGGAAGCTCACAGCAAGCCTGCTGCTATAACCTGGCGGTTCACAGACAGGGCTGATGCAGCCAGCAGGGAATGACAAAACGGTGCCACAGAATCGGCGGCAGCCTAGCAACAGCGCACATTTCTGGACGCACACAGCAGCGGAAGCTTGCTCAAAAGGCCCGGCCAGGCAGCCTGGGGCTGACTCACAAGGCGTGGCTGCTGCAAGCGCACGGCCCTGCATCAGTCTTTGCGCCAGTCTCTGCCGGCTGCGCTGCTTGAGCAAGCCAGCACTCACACGACTTGGGAAAGCACCCATCTGGCTGTGCCTCACATGCAGCACAGGCGGGCAGCAAGCGCTGCCTCATGGCCGCAATCCATGCAGCTCTAGCCTAGCAGCTTGATGCTTCCAAGGGCCTGCACGGGCGCGGGCAAAGGAAAGAGGCGGGCTCATGCTTCCTGCATGCCCAGACTGCACCCTCCTCTGCCCACACAGCCCGGCCCAGTGGGACCTTGGTGTCCAGCGCTGCCCCCTCCAGCTGCGTCAGTGCTCTCTACGCTCACGAGTCTCTCTTCGCTACTTGAGTACCGGCGCAGGCAGCGCCGCCGCCGGGACCGGCTCCTGCGGGCTCGCCGCGCCGCCGGCGGCCGCCGGCGGCCCAGAGTGCGCCTGCTGGGCAGGCGTCAGGGCCCGCATGCGGCGGGCGATGAGCTCGTAGCTGGTGAACGTCAGCGCGGCCGCAGGAGTCGTCCTGACCAGGTTGGTAGTGCAGCCCCTGTAGAGGCCCCTCACGCCGTCCTGCTCCAGTACCTGAAGCAGGCAATATACAGCATGGGCATTTCTTATATTTAAAGCAAAAGTAGAAAAGAATGAAACAACAATATAAGCCTTTCGTTTTTAATCTCCAAAATATAAGTAAAATGTTTTTTTGTTCTTGACGGCGCGGGGCCGGCTGACTCAGGGAGGGTAGCTTGAAAGGGCCCGCGGCGCAGCAGCTGGCCGAAAGGCCATGTATTGTCTGTGTCAGGAAACGATGATAGGCAGGGTGCTGCTGCGCTGGCGATAGGAAATAGCTGAAAGCAACGGTGCCACAGTTTCCACCACGATGAAGGCGCCCTCGTATGCTGAGAAAACGGCGGACACCAAAAAGCGAGAAGGAGGAGGGCTGTTGTGCTCATGACAGGGAGCAGTGGCAGTGACGGTGACATCATATTCCCTGTGACTAAGGCACCATCATGTGCTGAGAAAACGGCAGACACCAAAAAGCGAGAAGTGGGCGGGCCCGCTGTGCGTTTGACAGGAATCATCGACAGAAACAGTGACATCAGGTCTGATGTAATGGAAGGTGCCACCACATGCTGACGAAAGACAGGGAATGAACGCGCAGGGGCGGGCGGGGGCGCACGTTGCGGCATGTCTCCAGGAAGCCGGAAAACGATGCAATGCCGCGGATGTGCATGTGCGAACGGATGACTTCGTGAGGGTAGGTCGCTGTGCTGGCGACCACCTTGGAGCAGGCGCTGGCCGTCATCTGCACATCACGAGTCATCAGTCATGAGTCATGGGTCGCCTCTGTTCCAGCGGCTCAGCAGCAGTCGAGAGACAACGTTTGGAAACAGCAGGCAGCGCTGCCTCGCAGGACTCGTGCCGATTGAAGGAATTAGTCATTTTTTCATCATGGCTCTGCTAGACGTTCGTCAGTCATCAGCGGCCGAGAGTCAAAGCTTCGGCGCGCTGTCAGTGCCCCCTCCAGGCGCAGCAGAGCTTCATCACAAGACGCCACTGGAATGTGCACAAACAGCATTCCTTCCTGATTAGACTGGCACTTTGAATGAATGCTGTTTGCGCACATTCCAGTGGCGGCTTATGAAGCTCTGCTGCGCCTGGAG
>BHFV01000403.1:2499-19154 GCA_003568905.1 Trebouxiophyceae sp. KSI-1
TGTTCCCCGCACCACCGTGAGTCCCACGCCCCACCGGCCCTTGCGGGTGTTAAGCCAAGTTGGCTTGGGTGGTGGTGTAATCCTCCTCCTCCTCCTTAAATTGGCCCGCCTCATGACTGCTGCGCCCGCTTTATTGATCAGCCGCATGGCGCAGGCTGGAAGGGGTGCAGCACCACGGGCAGAGCTTGCTCACACCTCGGACGGCAGGAAGCCCAGGCACTGCGGGGCGCCGCACAGGCAGCGCCGGCCGCCTTGGCGCCCGGCGTTGGGGGGGCCGTACTGGAACAGCAGCTCCTCGCCCGCGAGCACGCGCCGCCGCGAGAACAGGCCGACCGCAGGCAGGAACTCCCCCCGCCGCCGCACGACCTCCAGCCGCAGGTTCCCGCCGCCGCAGCTGCATGCCACAGCCGCAGTCCCTGGTCAGCTGCAGGCGCAGCAGTAGCATGGCTCGGCGACACATCAGGACCCGCAGCATGCCTGTGGTTGATCCAGGCGGCGACATTTCTTTGCCGGGTCGCATCTATGTTGAGCCTGAGGGCTGCTTGGCCGGAGGGCAGCACCTCGCGCACGATCTGTTGCGGAGCAAAAACCCTCGGTCAGATGGCCGGCAGCCGCAGCGTGGGTGCCCGATCAGCGGCAGGCAGCCCACCAGCAGCGCGTTGCCGGGTTGCTCTCTTGCAGCAGAGTCGTACGTCAGCAGCCGCGCATCTGCCTCCCGGTTGCCGAGCAGCTCACCGGCGTACACGCACACAAAGGCGCCTGGCTCGATCGGCTCGGCTGCAAACACGCCCCAGCCCTGCATTCCGGCTTGGTGTTGGTTTCGTGATTAGGCTGCTGGCGGCAAACAGGATGCGGGCCGTGGCTTGGCAGCGACCTTTGACGTTTTGCGGACCTCACAGCAAACTGCCAGCCCATGTTGCGAGGCCCGGTTGCGGCAGGCCGTGGGGCTGCAAGCACAGGCGGGCCCGCACTCGAAGGCTGCGTGGCTGCTCGCCTCGCCCTCCGCAGTCTTTGCTGGGCCGCTGCACGGGCAGCTGCCGCAGCACTGCTCCGCATTCTGCAAGCTGCGAAACCAGTGTCTGCAGGCCTGCCCTGCTGCAAGGGGGCCGACGGCTAGGTGTGCAGGGGCAGGCTCACCAGCGTTCGTCACAGCCGGCAGCGTCTGATAGGACTGGAAGGTCAGCCGGGACCACGCAGTCCCTGACATAGATGAAATCGGTGGGTAGTTCCTCGTCTTTGTCTCTGTAAGAAAATGGAGTTATCAAGCATGAGCTCCTGTCGCCGCCGATGGACCAAAGCCGCACCGACCCGCATAGCTCTGACCGCACCTATCGCTGAAACACGGTATCGGCAGGCGCTCCGTTCCGGCGGAAAGGTCCGCGACGAGCCTCCGCATGCCGTGCACCTCGCCTGAGGTATGCGCGCGCGAGCCGTGATCTGCCAATTTCATACAGTTGCTCGCATCGATCGTCTTTGTGCCGCTCTGCAGCTGGCTGCTGCATTCTGAATTCTGAATTTGACAGTCTGCGTCGCTAACACAGCGCACAGCGCGTCCCGGGTAGTCTTCACTCGACGCTCGAGGCCCCGTGATTGTGAGATCGCTCTCTTGCTACTTACTGAGGTGCAGCTAGAACGAAATCGGTTTGTCCCGCGTCGTCACCTGCGGCTCTGGTTGTCCACAAACTGAATTTGCCTCTAGACCATGCGACTGCGACCGCTGGCTGCTTCTACAGCCGAGGTGGCCTGCAGGCCGGGCTTCCGCAGACTTGCAGCGTCAGTACGGGCGCCTACCAGACGAGTAGCATGCACTGCCAGCGCAGCTGAAGGTGAGCTGCCTTCTAGCCTACGGCTTCCAGCTTGCAGCTCGCCAGCCTGAGGCGCAACCAGCTGAGCAGTTTGCCATGGTCTCAGAGGCGGTGACCGAGGACGACCGGCGGCACATGCGGCGGGCGCTGGAACTTGCACGCCGGGCGCTGGGACAAACGGAGCCCAACCCAGCCGTCGGCTGCGTGATTGTCAAGCAAGACCAGGTCGCTCACTGCAGCTGCTCCGCTGGCCCAACAAGAGCAACGACCGCCGCCGACTGAAAGCTTGCCCCCTGCGGCTGCAGGTGATTGGAGAGGGGTTCCACCCGAGGGCAGGCGAGCCGCATGCAGAGGTGTTTGCGCTGCGCGGCGCAGGTGGCCAGGCCCCCCCCTGCCTTCCCTGCTGTTCCCGCCCGGCATCGATTGAGCCGCCCTCCTGAGCCTCCTCCAACAACCTCGTGCAGGCCAGGCGGCTGAGGGTGCGACGGCATACGTGACGCTGGAGCCATGCAACCACTATGGCCAGACGCCGCCGTGCTCGCAGGCGCTCGCGGCGGCAAAAGTGGCTCGCGTGCGACCCCCCCAGCCGATTGCCTCCTCAGGCAAGGCCGACTGCTGCTTTTACAAGCGCAAGCTGAGTGGCGGTTGCCTGCAGGTGGTGGTTGGTGTGGGCGACCCCAACCCGCTGGTGGGCGGCGCAGGCGTACAAACGCTGCGAGCAGTTGGAATCAAGGTGGCACACATCGGCGGCCCAGAGGAGGCGGATTGCTACGCTCTGAACAAATCGTTCATGGAGCGCATGCAGACACAGGCGTGTGGCTGACCGAACTGTGTTCTCCTGGCCTGCCAGCTGCTCTAGAGCTGAGGGTGTTCTGGCGTTGAGAGAGCAGCCGAATGGCGGCTGTGAGCGTCTTTGATCGCACGAGCCTAGGCTAAACAACACCCCCTCCTCAAGCGAGGTAGCTCACGATGTGGCTGGAGGGTCGCTGGCGGCAGGGCGGCCCGGCCGGCCAACCGCGGTCGCTTTTCGCCCACGCCTGCAGCTCCTCGCGGCTCACCGCCCTGGCCAGCATGGCCGCCGAGGGGGCTACAGTGCGGTGCAGGCCGCACAGGATGCGCAGCAGGGCCTGGGGGCTTAGCTCCGCCAGCCGCCGGTCATTCTGCAGGCACGCTGCCCCACCTGAGGTGCTGCTTGCCTGCCCCCACGGGCACGGCAAGCAGGCAGGGAGCTGCCTGCAGGGTGCCAAAGTTGCACAGGATGCGGTGCTCCGCCTCTGCTTGGAAATCAGGCAGGCGAAAGCGCTCCGCCCACAGCGCCCACTTGACCACGCCCGCCTCCTCGTCGCAGCTGTCCCGCATGAGCCCCGGGCCGCGCGCCCGCAGCCAGTCGAGGGCGAGTGTCAGCAGGCAGGGGCAGTTGAACTCGTCTGCCAGCAGCACAAGCGCCTGTGCCTCGGCGACGCTTCCCAGGACGGGCGCCTGCCCGTAAGCAGCCGCCAGGAACAGCATCACCTGCCGGCGGAACCCCTCAGCTCAACGACTGGACAGTGCAGCCGGACGGCAGAGGAAGGCTGGGCTGGCGCGCTGCCTGTGCGAGCGTCTTGTCTCTGAAGCAGGCGTCCAGACGCACAGGTTCTGCTGAGCTGTAGGTGCCCTGAAAGTCGAGCAGCAAGTCGCAAAAGACGCCAGATGTTGCGGCCAGCACCTGGCTGTGCACCGGCACCTCGACGCCCTGCAGGCAGCAGCTTGATCACGAGTGACTGAGCGGGGCAAACGGCTAAGGGAGCGCCAGAGTTTGGGCCAGCGTGTGCCAGAGCCTCACCTCGACCAGCAGCACGACGTCCCGAAGGCCAAGGAAGCTCTGCGGCTTGCCTGCCAGGAAGGGCAGGTCCGCCTGCGTGAGCTCCAGCTTGCGAGGAGGAGTGCGCTTCTGGACGGCCTCTCGCTCGTCCATTCTCGCGCCACGCAGAACGCGTCCTGGTGGCAACGCCCGTCTCACTGAGGCTGATATGTGGCGATCTGCTGCTCTTGGCGGCCTCTGTGACCGGTTGCACTCGTGCCTGGGCTGGGCGAGGGCCCCGTCGGCGCTTCCCGCTTGCCGGCTTCCCGCCGCGCTCCCTCCGTCGTCGTCAACAGGAAGGCGCGGCCCTCCACCCCGCGCGCTGCGTGCCTAGAAAGCAGCTTTGCCGGCCGCCGGGCTGTCCTTGATCGTCCGTTATCGGCTCCTTTCGCGCCACCGGGCATTTTGAACTGGACATGCAAGCGGGCTTCTTGACATTATTCAAGATTCGAATTCTCTTGGTGCGTGCGACTGTGCCACCCCACATGTCAAGCATGTTAGTGCAATGCATGCTTCGTGAGCTGCCACGGCTTCTTCAGACCGCCACACTTTGTCTAGGAAGCTTGTGCATGGCGTCCCTGACCAATATGACAAACCGCAGCACGTGCACGTGCGACAAGGAAGAGGAGGCCGCCATCAGGGTGACTTCACCAGGAAACGGTCCTTTCATCCGTAGCTGCCCCTGCGGCAAGCTCAGCAGAGCAAGACCGCGCAGCAGTTAAAGGCCGGATACAGCCACAGCAATTATGAGCGCACCCATGCCGAACCAGGCAAGTCCACTCAGCTGACTGATAGAAGGAAACTTGGCTGCAGGATGCAGCGTTTCGTTCGCTCAGTCACTCTCCAGCACACAAAAAGCTACGTAATCAGCAAGAGGTAAACGAACGGCATGGCGGCTAATGTATCACCACCGCAGGGGCGCAAAGCCATGAGGTAAGCCATTCATGCCTCCAGCCTGGAACAAAACATCAGCAAATGCGTTTGCTTTGCAACAGACAGCATAGCAAGCACGCGCGCATGTGAACGCACTGCATTGAGGAAATTCTGGCACATATTTCCCCCCAAAGGTTCGCAGAATGGTCTCATGGCTGGCTTGGGACTGCCAGAATATTGGCCCTCTCTGGGTGGAGCAGCTCGATCCGGTTCCAGCTTCCAGAGAAGAAATGCCGCCCTGCTAGGTTGGTCATGTCCCATGTGCCAGCCGTGCGGCCACGGTCCAGCTGCCGCCAGCACACCCTGTCCGACTCCCAGCAGGGCATGAAGAACTCGCCTGCATGCGTGACATGGGACCCAGCTCAGCCGCTGAGCTGGTGGCAGGTCTGCCGCAGGGAGGGAGAAAAGGCCGCCCCACGAGCGCACCGAGCGGATAGATCTTGCTGCGTAAGCCGTCCACCTCGAGCTCCAGCGGTTGATACCCAGACCCGGTCTCCTTGAAGATGCGGCGCGCTGCCTCCCTCAGCGCTAAAGGTCCGGTCATCTGAATCACGTCGTGCCGCGGGCCAGTGTGCCGCTCCTTCAGCACCTCCGCCAGCCTGTTGCACGACAACAGGGCTGCTAGGGCCATGCCCTCACCGACTACATCGCCAGTGCCTCATCATCAGATGTTGGCAAGGCGGACCTCATCCACAAGGGATGGCCTGGTACGCTGGCCATCATGCCGTTGTTCAGGACCTCTGCGCCGCTCCCCTGCAGGACGAGATCATACTGGCGGAGGGCAAGCTCCACTGGCGCATAGCACTCGACGTCCAGGTCCAGGTACAACCCTGCATACCACCACAGCAGCAGCAAAGCAGCGAGTGAGCTCGGCTTGTGCTGCAGATCAGGAAGAGAGGAGGAGCTGGGTTGCAGGAAGACACACACCTCCGTAGTGGTGAAGAACAAAGGGCCGGAGGGCGTCGGCCTTGTTGACCTATGCAGCAGCACATCCAGGGTCAGGCCTGCTCTGAATTCAGGGCCGCAGCAAGCAAAGCGAGACAGAGGGGAAGGGCTCTGCAGTGCAGACAACTCACCTCCATCTCGTACGAGTTCCACACATCCAGAAACCAGGGGTAGTGGTCAGCGATGAGCTGGTCGGCTTCGGCCAGGCTCCAGAGCTTGGCGTCCCAGTGGGCATTCACGGCCATGCAGCTCTCGTAGAGACGCAAGTAGCCCGACTTGACGTCAACAGACGGAGGCAAGTTCTCAAAGCCTTTGAGATAGATAAAGTGCAGGATATGGGGTATGTGTGTCTCTGTGGCGTCGCCAGCGGCCGCCTTGGCCCTTGCATGCAGCGAGACCCGCACATGCTGCTCCGCGCCCTGGACAGGCAGGCAGTTAACCTCAGGCCAGCGCCAGTGCCTTCCTTCTCGCAGGAGGAAGCCAAGTTGGCTTGGAGGGTGGTGTAATCCTCCTCCTCCTTCTCGCAGGCAGCTGTGAGTAAACTGGCACCGGGTGGCGCACCTTTTCGTGGCCTTCTCGCATGCTTCGAAGGGCGTCGCCTCGCTCAAAGAGAAGCAGCAAGAGCAGGGCGGCCGTGGCGGCGGTGCAGAGCGCTGGTGGGCTCATCGAAAGCGTCTTCGGATGCCAAGCCCCGGCCGCCGAGCTCCTGCTTCCTGTTGTTCATAAAAGGGCCAAAATTAGTGCTATAGTGCGGTTTGACGTTAACTAGAGGCACGCAGGGGAAGTGAGGAGGCACGCCACCGGGGAGCGACATCGCGGGACCTCAGCCGCCACCCGACACACTCAACCACGTCAAGCGTTGCAGATCAGGCACAATGTGGCGCACCTGAGGCCACCAGTGGCTGGTGCGAGGACGGCGCGCAGCGCGGGGCTTGTGTTTGTTTCCAATGCCGGCGCGCGCGCTTGGTCGCGGCGCGCAGCAGCGTTGTACGCGAATCAGCTTCTTGCTTGCAGCGCAGCAGAGAGCCGACCTGAAGAAGCGTGTGACGGTATTGAAGTTCCGAATCCGCAAATCTGAGTGCGCCTGCAACTTTTCGTGATCACTTTTTCTGAGGGGGAGGGCCGAGAAGCGTTCTCGCGAGGCGTTGTGCAGATGCATGTCGGGTGCAATGCATTCGTGGACTGCTGGGAGAGACGTCCTCAAACTTGATGAGCAGACGAAGCCCTCCATCGTGGTGCTGCTGCTGCTGCTGCCGCCTGGTAGACACAAGACAGCATCAGCCTGAGGCTGCGGCTCCGTGCTACCAGAGAAGAAAAGCATTCGCATTCCTATATCTCATGCCAGCCAACAGCGGCGGGACTCTTTCAGCCGCCGTGCAGGAGGCTCACCCTGCGCTGCATAATGTACACACGACGCTGCAGCAGCCAAACGCATCATAGCCTGAAAGGAATGATACAAGGGTGTTCTTGCCTGCTGCTATTTGTCACGTTCCACGAGGCAGCAACTGAGGGGTCATCACTGGTGCGTCGGCGTGCTGACTTGGATGGAGACGCTGTGTGCGCCGAGCTTGGCTTCCCCGCTGCTGATGCGGCGCAGCTGCAGGGAGCCAACGCGCGAGGGGAGGGAGTTGCCGCGCGCCAGCAGCGCGTGCTTGGCCGCAAGGTGCCTGCAGGCAGCAGACCAGCGGTGCGTGAGCAGCCCTCAAGAAAGGCAACCCGCTTGAGTGCAGGAGGCTTGTAAAATGCTAGCCTGTCGTAGGCGTCGGTGAAGATGAGCCGCCGCACAAAGCGGTGCTTGGCCGCGCCCAGCTGGCTTGCCGAGCAGAGCAGCGCCAGCCCGGCAGCAAAGATGCAGGCACCTGCAGAGCAGGTGTGCACAGCTATCCGTCAGGGTGACCCTGTAAACAAACAAAGCAGCTCTTGGTCTGGGTCGCGGTGCGTCATGAAAACTGCGCGACGAGGGAGATGCGCACCGACGAGTGTGAGCTTGCAATGCTCAAAGGACTCGCCCAGCAGGTGAGAGAGCGTCGACAGCTGGCCGACGTTGCAGATGCAGGCATCCACCTCGTTCAGGCAGCCGACTGGGCACACCAGGCCGCCAGACTCTGCAGCTCCAACACAGCCGTTAGCCCTTGACCCAAGCTCTCGATCAGTCGCCAGCCAGGAGGAGCATGGAAGGCTGGCGCAGCGCACGTGCTTGCGGCAGCCGGTTGGTGACAAAGGCGACCAGCTGCAGCAGGCTCTGCGGAGACGGATCGATGGCGCTGACGAGGTTGCCAACCTGGATTGGCGAGAGCAGCCTGAAGAAGCCTGCAGACGCCGCGGCTCTGCCCCTCAGAACGGACACCTTGAGTGGAGAGTGGTGATTGCGTGCTGATTTGTCTGAAATGTGGGGGGAGCTGCGCACCGGTGAGGTCATTGGCGGCAAACAACTGCGATAGAGCGTTGCTCTGTCCGCCGCCGCTGGCAGTCAGCGAGCTGAGCAGGCCCGAGATCAGCCCGTTGATGGGGTTGGGCGAGTCGGAGGCGCCCTGCAGCTGCTTGAGCATGGTGGACGCTGCGTCGAGCATGTGCGAGCCGCCGTCCACGCGCGCCTTGACGCTCGTCACCGTGTCGTTCGCTGCAGGGTGCACGGGCCTGTCACACGCCAGCCCACAGAGATGACATGCAGGGGAGGATGGTTGGACCGCAGCGCACCCTTAACGCCGACGGCGATGGACACCACCGCCACTATGAGCGCGAGCGCGCAGAGGACCGCCGTGCCGCCGAGGACCGTGCTGCTGAAGACCATGCCCCGCTTGCTGTTGCTGCCGTCGGCCAAGGTCTGCAGGCCGCGACCTGCAGCGCCACACTCTAGGCATCACGCGCCAGTGCCACCGGCCGCGGCGATTTCCGGGCAGCAGAACCATGTGGGGGACACGGGCACCTGCAGCCGCACGCTTGATGGCCGCGGTGGCGACCAGCGCCGCTGGGAAGGCCAGCAGGGCGGCCAGGCCGGTGGCCAGCAGCGCAAAGCGGCAGCCGTCATACAGCCGGATGGTGTGCTGGATTGGGCGGCTGAGCTGCACTGCCTTGCCCATCTCGCCAAAGCCGGCTGCCGCCTGAGCAGCCTGCAGCCAGCGAGCTCACCACGATCAAGCCGAGTTCCTGCACCTGCTTTGCTTCAAGTTGAATCTGGGTGGCCGAGAGGAGCGCACCCCGACGGTCGCGCTGGCAAAGCCGGCCGCAGCCAGGAGCCAGATGAGCGCCAGACAGGCGGGCAGTGCTGACGCCCGGGACGCTGACAGCGCACGTCGAGCCGCGTCGCCGGCCCTGCAGGCCCAAAAGTGGTCGCTCTCCTTGTTGTTTCTAGAGCGAAGAGTTGCATGTGCAACAAGAAGCATCAGTTGCAAAAGGAAGCCGCAGCATGCCAAGGCACAGTGACATGTCGGTCTTGTCGCACCTCGAGACGGCTACAAGCCCGCGTGCCGGCTTTTGGGGCGGGCCAGCTGGCTGATGGCCGGCCTCCTCAACATCCAGAGGGGGGTTCTGCATTGCCGTCGGGACGCCCGCTGGTTTCGCTTCCGCATCCATACTGTCGAATTTGTACGTCGTCTTGCTTCACCTGCAGCGTGCGAGAGGCTCGGTCAGCGACGCTGCCAACTCCCGGAGCTGCCGGTCCGCCGCGCGCCCGATGTTTGCTCGGAAGCCTCAGAGAGGACGCGTCGTTAAGCGGCCTCGCCCAACCGTCAGCAGATATGAGGCTGTGCTGGTCTCGGCCCGCGAGCCCGTGTCGGGCCGCCTGCTTTGGCCTACCAGGACCCCCAGATGTCCTGCCGGGCACCCTTCGGCCCGCGCAGGAAATGCAGGCGAGTAAGCGGGCCATGAAGCACACCTCTAAGCCCTGGAACCGCTTTCCGAGAGCGGCTTGACCAGTGAATCGGGCGCTACGCTGTTGGGAGTTTGGGATGCAGGACGGGTCGCTGCTCGGCTACACTGCGGCAGCCACGTGAGCCAGCTGGGCACGCGGTCTGAAAATATCCCTGTAGAACTCGAGCGTCTGTTTTGGGCCTTTGGTTAGGGACGAGGAAAAGGCGATAGCCAAAGTGGAAAGCCAGTAACGCGCGAACCCTTCCCCTTCGCAACATTTCTGATAATGTGCAGTCTCTTGGCCAGGTCCCTATGCTGTCCCTATGCTTGGATGAGCGGTGTGAGGGGTCGGCCCCGTGCATCAAGATCGCGCCTCGGGTCTCATGCCATCGCACCCGTCCCTTTCGCACCTGTCGCTTGCCAAAGAAACCATCCTGCCTTGCTAGCCCATGAGCTGCTGGAGCCCCTGTAGGCAGCAATAGCCACGAGCTGGTGGGCGGCGATCTTGCATGCCCGGGGCATGTGAAGTTTTCCCAAGCCTTTCGCCAGCATTAGCGCCAGGCAGAGCACGGTCAGCCGTCGGACTGGCCCCGTGGCCGCTTTCCTTTGAAAGTCTGCGAGAAAACGGAAAAAAAAATGGGGAAGGTCCAGGGCTGGGTCAGCAACCCTCCAGGGAGCCCGCGCAAGTACCAACAGATCTCTTCCTCTGTTCGGAGAGGCGTGGCGCGGCAGAGGCGGCCGCCCGGGAGCGCTGCGCAGCGCCCTGGAGCGCGCGCACGGCCATCGGCTGCGCTTCAGTTTGCGCTTTTGTTCACCGACGGTGCGGCTCTTCCACTCGGCTGCGCGCATTGATAGCGCCTCAATAATGCTCCTAGGTGTGCAGTCGCGACGCCTTTGCCTCTGTTTTCCCCGATTGGGCCGGCGACGAAGCAAGTTCGTCAAGTCGACCGACTGGCTGTCGTCTTGCCGCGGCGCACTGTCATGATGTCACGGCCGTAACAAGCGTGTTTCCGCCGCCGCCCCGCGGGCGCAGTCACTGGTTCGCCAGAATCGCGACGGCCCCGCGTGGCGGATGTCAGACTCCTCTCGCGGCGAGCGCCGGCCCCCAAGGAAATGAAGACGAGGGTGAGCATCACATGCAGTTGAATGGAGATGTTCCCGCAGAGCCACGCCGCCACCGTGGACCGGCACGTGAGTGCGGTTTGTCGCGAAAATCGTGCTGGCCAGCTGCATCACCGTGAAAATTGGGGCCGCGGTCGACACGGTTGATCGGCTGGAGCAGCAAGCTGGCGGAACGGCATCCTGGAAGGCCATAAGCCACCTGAGGAGGTCGCCTCCCGCCGGAGAAGGCCTTGTCTTGTTTGCAAGACACGTCGCGCCGAGTCGCGGAGCTCACTCTGGCTCTTCCGCGCGCAGGGACCTGCAGGGTCGGCCGGCATGGCGCTGAGCCTGACCCCTGCGCTCCCAGAGCAGGCCTGGAACGCGGGAGGCTTTGGCGCCGGCAGCTTGCCCGACCTCGGCCGGCTGGCCATCGGAGCCCCACAAACCCCGGTCTCGATGCCAGCGGGGCTGGCGCCGCTGGCCGACCTGCCGCCGCTGGCCCTCGGCAACTATGGCGCTGGCTTGCCCGGCATGCCGCAGGGTCTGCTTGGGCGTGGCCTGCCCACCGTCCAACCAGGTGGGGCCCGCAAGCCCAGTACCAGCAGCTGCAAGACATGACGGGCTGCGCAGGCACATGTCGCCACTGCGCCCCTTTGTCTGCCTGCAGGCGCCCAGGGGCCCTTTTTCCAGTCGGCGCCCGGCAAGCGCGGCGTGGAGACCAACACCAACAAGGCGATCACCAAGTGCCTGGCCTCGGCCGTGCACTACCAGCAGGCGCGGCCGCCGCCGCCTCCGGCCTGCGGCGCGTCAGCTCCCCCTGGGGCGTGCATCAGCCCCAGTGGCCGCCCGCCGCAGGTGCTGGACTGCGTGTCGGATTACGTCGCCGTCTTTGACGAAGTCAACGTGGCGACCGCGCTGCACCGCATGGCCAAGCTGCAGCCGCAGGCGCCCGGCGGCCAGCCGAGCCCCGTCGTGTTCGCGGAGCCCTTCCAGCGGCTGGTGGCCGCGGCCCGCGCGCTGCTGCCCCGCTTCGAGGCGCAGGCCGTGTCCAACACCATGTGGGGTGCGCCGCCCCGCGCCCCCGCCCGGGCCGACCAGTCCTGGCCTCCGAGTCTTGCGCTGAGTCGCGGTCGCGTCGCAGCGTTCGCGACGCTGAGCTACATCCCCGACGGCCCGCTGCTGGAGGACCTCGGGCGCCACGCGGCCGCCATCATCCACACCTTCCGCCCGCAGGCCACCTCCAACACGCTCTGGGCGTTCGCCAAGCTGGGCGTCGCGCCGCCGCGCGCGCTGCTGGCCGCCGCCGCGCGCCAGATGCTGCAGGACCTGCCCAAGTCGGTGCCGCAGGCGGGCCCCCGCGCCCGCCCGCCGCCTTTCGTTCCCCGCACACCTGTGCAGCCAGCCCGCCCCACAGGCTCTCGAGAGTATGGAGCCACGCCGGCTCGCCCGGCTGTGTGATCCCTGCTGCAGCGGGAGGCTACCGCGCCCCCGGTGGGCTTGACCCTGACGCTTTCAAGAGTGATGGGGGAGTCCGGCGTGTGGGTGCCCGTGAACACCCCCGGACAGCAGAGCTTTTCCGTAGACAGGACGAGCTACGAGTCGCTCCCCTTGCACCTGCTTGGCTGCCTCCTGCGCTGGCCCTGTTCCGCGCTGACGTCTGACGCCGCTTCCCCTGCGCGACGGTGCAGGACATCTCCAACACGCTGTGGGCGTTCGCGAGCCTGCGGCACCACCCGGGCGACGCGCTGATGCTGGCGGCCGCGCACCAGGCGGTGCTCACCGCGCAGCGCTTCAAGCCGCAGGAGGTGGCCAACACGCTGTGGGCGTACGCGAGCCTCGGGCACGACCCCGGGCGGCCGCTGCGCGACGCGATGGCGCTGCAGATGGTGGCCCGCATCCAGCAGTTCCGGCAGCAGGCGTGCCGCCTTCCCTGCCCGCCAAGCGGGAGCCTGCCAGCAGCAGCAGGCGCCTCACATTTGCATGTGGCCGTGGCAGGCGGTGTCCAACAGCCTGTGGGCGTTCGCCAAGCTGGGCGTGCCGCCAGCGGCGCCGCTGCTGGACGTGGCCTGCCAGCGCGCGGCCGGCATGCTGCACCAGTACACGTGCCAGGAGGTTGCCAACACGCTGTGGGCGCTGGCGACGCTGCGGCACCACCCGGGGCCGGGCCTGCTGGATGCCGCGGCCGTGCAGATCGCGCGCCGCATGGAGCAGTTCAGCCCCCAGGTGCCGCCCTCCCACCCGGGACTCGCAGCCGCAGGTGCCGCCTGCACCGGCCCAGGTCACGAGCTGAGGCTGTGCCCTCTCGCAGGACGCCGCCGCCAGCATCTGGGCGTTCGCCCGGCTGGCGCACCCCCCCTGCAAGGAGCTGATGCACGGCATCGCCCTGCACCTGCTGCGCCACTGGCAGCGCTTCCGGCCGGGCGAGGTCGCCGCCGCGCTCGAGTCGCTCGCCGTGCTGGAGCACCCCGGCTGCTCGCTGCAGGCCTGGCAGCTGCTGCTGGCCAGGCTGGCCGCCGTGCCCGCGCCCAGCTTTGACGAGGCCGCGCTGCGGCAGCTGTTCCAGACGCACCTGCTCGTCGGCGCGGCCGGTGCGGCTTGCCATCTGACCCGCCCCGCGCCCGCTCCCCTCGTCGCCGGGCGCTGAGCCGTGCCGGGGCCGTGCGCTGCAGCGAGGCGCGCCGGCCTGGAGGCAGTTGCGCCGGGCCTGCCGCAGCCGCTGCTGGCCGCCGCAGAGCAGTCGTGGCGCGCGGCGGTGGGGCGGCGCGGGACCGCTCCGGCGCTGCTCGAGCAGGTCTCGCGCGCGCTGTGGAGCCGCGGCCTGCCGCACCACACGCAGGCGGTCTGCGCGGGCGGCCTGTTCTGCGTCGACGTGTCGCTCGACGGCACCAACGTGCGCGCCCCCACCGGGCTGCAGCGCGCCGAATGCCGCGCCCCGACACGGCACGGAGGCGCACTGAGCCGGCCCGCGCGCGCGCAGGCGGTGATCGAGGTCCAGGGGCCCGAGGCGTTCGCGGCCAACGCGCGGGCGCCGCTGGGCGACACGCTCGCGCGGCGCGCGGCGCTCGAGGCCTGCGGGCTGACCGTGCTGGCCATCGCGCACTTTGACTGGGAGATGCTGGAGACAGTCCAGCAGCGGGACTGCTTCCTGGCCGGCCTGCTCCAGCTGGACCCGCCGCCGCTCTGACCCCGGCCCCGCAGCCTCCAAACCCACCCCCCCTACTGCAGTCCGTATCTGGCGCAGGCCGCGACCCGGCGGCCTGCCGTGGCGCGCTTTTCTGCCGCCTGCTCGTCCTCTTTCCTCCTTGCTATCCCGGCGGGCAGCCCGCCCGGCCGCCGCTGTTCTCTCGCGTTTTTTCGCCCGACCCCAGCTATAATTCTCTGAAACGGCCTGCCTTCGGTATGCACTGGGAGTGCGTCTGGACCGGGTGGCCCCTTGCCGGCCGGCGCGCTGCTGCCACGGCCGACATCCGGGCGGTTGCAGCGGCAGCCTGGCCAAGGTGCCCCCCGCCTGCCGCCCCCACATGGGGGCGTCCTCGCGACCGTCAGCTCTCTGCAGACTGCGGGCCTGCGCTGTGCGGGCCCAGTCAGCCCCCGGCGTTGCAGGTCTGAACGCATGCCCCGGGCCCCCTTTCCTCCTGCGTCCGAGTTTGTGCCCCCCCTTCCCACACCGTGCCAGCGGCCACATCGGCGCTGCACTCGCTTCCACATCGCTCGCGGCCCTAGCGCAGCCACCCGGTCCCCTCCTTTTCGTCCTCCCACCCTGCGTTGAAGCGGTCGCCAAATCGCGTTGCCCTGCGGTCCTCAGGCTCGGGTTTCTTGCGCTTCCGACCTTGATCCTAAGCCGCCCCGGCCCTGATGCCGGCAGGCTGCCAGCGGCCTCCGGTGCTCGCAGCGCCCAAATCTTGCTCTGTACAACCCTTAAGGCTGAATGATATCTTTTCTGCTGAGGGAGTGTGCGTGGGCAGTATCCGACGTTGACGTTGACGATATCTGATATTCACCCCTTTTCTGCGCTGACTTGTGCGTGCGGACCCAACCCCGCTACTCGTTTCCGCTGTGACAGGCGCCATTAGCCTGCTCACCCCAGGCTTGTCCAAGCGAGCGAGCGCCCGCTGCGAGTTTTGCCCGTCAGTGCCTGTGTGGGCCCGTGTAAGCGCGACATACACTACCCATCACACACAGCTTCCGGCAAACAGCGGCAGCTCAACAACTAGAAGATCCAGATCCGGCATTGCAATCTGCGTGAGCGCGCGCAATCACGAGGAGGAGGATTCCACCACCACCCAAGCCAACATGGCTTAAAACCCGCAAGGGCCGGTGGGGCGTGAGACTCATTGTAAGGGCACGGTGCATGTAAAGGACAACGCCACGCAGGTCCTGCTGCAACAGGAAGGACTGCGGGGTGTGCTGCCGGGAAAAGNNCACGGAGAGGGGACAGCCCCGAGCACCAAGCATCACCAAGCATAGGGGGCAAGGAGGATGAGGGGGTCACAATCGGCGCCAACTGGCATTCGGTTTGGGGGGAGGGCCAGGGAAGTCTTCCATCCGCCGCTCACATCTTACATGCGGATTTTGCGGCGCTTGCCGGTAGCCTTGCCGCAGAGGCTGCATCCGGACCGTCGCAGCGCCATGGCGCTCGCCCGCGCGTCGCTGGTGCTGCCATCGGTGCTGGCCGCGCTCCTTTGCATTTGCGCGGGAGCGCGCATTGACAAGACAGGTGACGGTGGCCGTCCGCGAAGGGAGGCCGCTGCTTATGTGTGCTCATCACAGGCCGTAGCAGCGCGGCCCCTCGTGTAATTCCAAGCTTCGTTGACGGCTGAACGCATGTGTCCGCGCGCGCTGCAGGCGCGCGGCCCGGCAGCAGGCTGCTTTCCGAGGAGCTGCACATCAGGCTACACCACCATCACCTTCGGGAGGAGTCTCTAGACTCCAGCCCGCACGACCACGAGCAAAACCACCACAACGCTGAGCGTGATGAGCGCGCGGTGTCGGGCGGCATCGCCTACGAGCTGGTGGTGGCTCGGTGCGGCCCTTTTCTTGGCGTACTGAACGACTTCAGCTTTCCTGCCACCCTTTCCCCGGCCACCAGTCCAACAACCAGCAGTCCTTCGCTCACCACCCGTGCCCCTGTCTGAAAGGTACAATGAGCCCCTGGACTGGCTAAAGGACGTGTCGCCCATCTACGAGATCACCATTTACAACAAGGTGCGGGCCGTCTGCCCAGCTTCCCAGGAAGCCCGCTGGGCCTGCATCTGCGGGCCCTCATCCCCATCTCACCGCATCGCCATCTCTCCTCATCCCCACCTGCCGGTGCACCAGGGCGGCGAGGACCACCCGATGCCTTCACCGCCGCACGGCCGGAGCTGGACGGTCATAAACCTGCCAAACGTGGAGCGCGAGGCTCACTCGTTTGCAGAACACCTGGTCCGCCGATATGATTCGCTGGCCAACTACACCGTCTTCTCCCAGGCGCCATTCCCTCCGGCTCCGCCGCCTGTCCCGCTCAAGGATGCTCCGGCAAGCGCCAAGCGGGCCACGCTGGCGCGCAGGGCGACCCCTTTGGCCACAACAAGTATTATCTGGAGCTGCTCAACAGCCCGTGGCTGCTGGGCCCCGTTCAGACGATGAGCCGCGTTTGGAAGCGCGACCACACGCCCCTGGCAGACTGTGAGCAGCTCACTGCCCTCACAGAGCACCTGCCAGCAGTTTTCCCGGCTCCTGGCAGTGCGCCTGAGGGCTGGGTGTGCCGCTGCAGTCGAGTACGCGAGCAAGCACCCGTGGTACCGCAGCGAGCGGCTGAGCGTCCGCACGCTCAACAGCGTCTGGTGCGGCCCCCGCCCGAACGCCTGGCGGCTGTGGCTGCCACCGCGGGACTTGGCTCACTGGCTGCGGGTGCAGGTTCCACGACGACGGCACGGTGGGCATCCAGGGGGGCTACCGAGGGACCTACCAGCTTCCGCCCGGGACCAACATCTTCCGGCATCATTTCCAGCTCATCGGCCTCCCCGACTGGATCCCCGAGGACCTGGAAGTGGTGCGGGGGGACCCTCCGTCCTGGCCTTGAATCGCAACACGTGCCAGACCGGCAGCAAGCCGAGGAGGCTTGCCGTTACTCGCAGGCCTCGTTCGCTTACGGCGCGCAGCTGGGCTTTGAGCGCTCCAAGGCGCTGCAGCACCCCAAG
>BHFV01000404.1:0-19116 GCA_003568905.1 Trebouxiophyceae sp. KSI-1
CCCCCCCCCCCCCCCCCCTGACCCCGCGCTGCCGCCGGGACGCCCGACAGTTGCTGGACCCTGAGCGTGAGGCTGCTGCCCCTGCAGCTGCCCTCCCAGCCGAGGCCCAAGCCAGCCGCGGCAGCGGTGCAGCAGCCCCGCCCGGCCGCGCAGCCGCCGCTGCCATCGCCGGCGCAGGTGGCGGCCGCGCAGCAGCTGCGGCCGGCCAAAGCGACGCAGCCGCCGCTGTCCATGGCCGCCCAGGTGGCTGCTGCCAGGCAGCAACAGGCAGCCAAGGCCGTGCAGCCGCCCCTGCCTTCGGCAACGCAAGTGGCGGCCGCGCAGCAGCTGAGGCCTGCAAAGGCCGCTCAGCCACCTGTGCCCTCCTCTGCACAGGTGGCGGCTGCACAGCAGCTGCGGCCTGCAAAGGCCGCTCAGCCGCCGTTGCCTTCGGCTCAGCCGCCGTTGCCTTCGGCAACGCAAGTGGCGGCCGCGCAGCAGCTGAGGCCTGCAAAGGCCGCTCAGCCACCTGTGCCCTCCTCTGCACAGGTGGCGGCTGCACAGCAGCTGCGGCCTGCAAAGGCCGCTCAGCCGCCGTTGCCTTCGGCAACGCAAGTGGCGGCCGCGCAGCAGCTGAGGCCTGCAAAAGCCGCTCAGCCACCTGTGCCCTCCTCTGCACAGGTGGCGGCTGCACAGCAGCTGAGGCCTACAAAGGCTGCGCAGCCGCCGTTGCCTTCGGCAACGCAATTGGCGGCCGCGCAGCAGCTGAGGCCTGCAAAAGCCGCTCAGCCACCTGTGCCCTCCTCTGCACAGGTGGCCGCCGCACAGCAGCTGCGCCCGGCAAAGGCTGCGCAGCCGCCAGTCCCCTCAGCGGCCCAGGTGGCTGCCGCGCAACAGCTCAGGCCTGCCAAGCCTGCCGCGCCGCTGGCCCCTTCAGCCACGCAGGTGACTCATGCGGCTTCCCCTATCAGCCTGCCGGCGCGTGACCGGTCGCAAACGCTGCAAGCGCCGGCCACATCGACTGCAGCACGCCCGCTGCTTGCCCAAGCGCTCTTCCAACCACTGACGCTCGCGCCCGCAGGCGCGCTCGCCCGAGCCGAGCAAGCCGGCCGCGGGCGTCTTCACAGGTCCGCAGCTCGCATCTGCAGCGGCCATTTGCGTCCGGTCCACAGGCTGTAGCCTCGCGCTCAGCCGCCTCGGTTGCCGACCCCCTGCTGCTCGCCGCCCGCAGGCTTCTCCGGCTTTGCGGCAGCCGCGCCGGGCGAGGAGACCCGCAAGCGGCTGGACTTTGGGGGCGCCGGTGCGGGCAGCGGCCAGGCCGCGCCCGCCACCAGCACGACCTCCGCCGGCTCGGCTGGCAGCACGGCCGGGCGGGCGTCGGATTCGGGCGCGGCCGGCGCGACGCCCGCCACGGCCCCGCCGGCCAGCACGGGTGCGGGGGCGGCCCCGGCTCTGGCCTGCCACCTCCGCGTTGCCGGCAGATCAGCCGCCGAGCCCCGCTGCCGCGGCCGCAGGCGCCTTCAGCTTTGCTTCGGCGGCCGGCACCGGCTTTGCGTGGCCGGGCAGCCAGGCGGCCGCCTCGGCAGCGCGGCCGTCCAGCGCAGGTACGGCCGCCGCCCCTCGAGGCTGCGCCTCGAGCGTGCACCACCAAACTGACCGGCCTCACCCCGCTGTCGCAGCCGCGGCGCCGGCGTCGACGGCTGCCAGCCTCTTCGGATCTGCTCCAGCCTCCAGCCCCGCGCTGTTCGGTGAGCTTCCTTCCGCGGTGCCCGCCCACGGTCTGCACGGCAGCCCTCCCCGCCCCGCCCGCTCATCCCTGCAGCCGGTGCGCAGGCGCCACCGGGGGCGGCCAGGCACCCGGCTTTGGCGGCTTTGGCGCGTCGTCAGCAGCATCGACGCCTGCGCTGCAGGGTCGGGCCCCCGCCCTGCGCCACGCACCTGACGCCGTGCGCTCGCCGGCCCTGCGGCCCCACATGCCGCACCCGCGTCTGACCGGGCGGGCGCGCATGCCGTGTGCCAGGCTTTGGCGGCCTCGCCCTGGGGGGCGCCGCGTCTTCGGCTGCCGCCACGCCCGCCGGCTCCCCCTTCGGTCTCAAGCTGCAGAGCGCGGCAGCGAGCCAGCCCGCAGCCTTCCCCGCAAGCAGCGCCGGCTTTGGGGCTGCTTCGAGCCCCGGCTTTGGTGCTGCCTCCAGCGCCGGCTTCGGAGCCGCTTCCAGCGCCGGCTTTGGCACGACCTCCACAGGCTTTGGCGCAGCCGCCACAGGCTTTGGCGTGGCGCCCAGCTCCGGCTTTGGCGCGCCAGCCTCTGGTTTTGGCAGCTTTGGTGGCGCCTCGCAGCCGGCAGCGTCAGGTTTTGGCGGCGCCGCCAGCAGCTCCAGTTTCGGTGGGGGCCCCTGCTTCACTGATACCTGCCGGCTGCCTCTAGCCTGTCTGCCAGGCACCCTGTGTGCGCAGAGGCCAGCCATCAGCAGCCTTTCATGTGGCGCAGGCGGCTTCCAGAGCAGCGCAGGCTTTGGCCAGGGCGCAGGCGGCTTTGGCTCTGGCTTCGGGCAGCCGGCCACGCCGGGTGCGCTGCCTCCCCTCGACCCGCCTGCCTTCCTCCCAGGAACAGTCCGCGGTGCAACCCAGGGCGCGTGCGGCCGCCCTGGCAGGCTTTGGCCAGCCGACGCCAGGGTTTGGTGCGCCCGCCTCGCCCGGCTTTGGGGCTCCTGCTTCGCCCGGATTTGGGGCGCCGGCCACGCCAGGTGGGCCCTGAGCCCGCTTGGCTCCGCTGCTCGAACTGCGTCACGCCTGCGCGATGCCAGACACCGACCCTGCTGGCAGCAGGCGGCTTTGGCAGCCCCGCAGCCAGCGGTGGCGGCGGCGGCTTTGGCAGCTTTGCCTCGCAGACGGGCGGCTTCAGCGCCTTCAGCGGCCAGGGCGGCGGCTTCGGGGCGGCAGCTGCGCAGGGCGGCGGGTTCGGAGGGGCTGCCACCCAAGGCGGAGGCTTTGGCGGTGCGCGGCCGCATCCGTGGGACTTCTGTAAGCTTCAGGCCTCCCTGCAGCGCGCCTCACGAGCTGAGCCTGCACCGCCGCAGGCTTTGGAGGGGTGGCTGGCCAGGGCGGCTTCAGCAGCTTTGCCAGCCAGACCAGCACTTCCAGCGGCAACAGCGCGATGTGGCAGCCGCGCAAGTAGCCCCCAGCTGGCTGCAGCGCTGTGCAGCAGCCAGGTCGGTGCTTTGCAATCCAAAGTGCTTCATGGATACGGGCAAACACACGAGCGGCATCTTGCCAGACGTTGTGTGCGCAGCGCTGGTCACAGGCAGCGCGGAGCGTCGCAGGCTGCTAGAGTAGCGTGCAGCTGTGCTGCTGCGCTGGCCTTGTGAACGAGTGCGGCGGGATGAGTCACTGCTGCTTTGAAGCAGCCAAGAAGCCAACACCAGCAGGAATCAGGAGTCGGTGGTCAGATGCAGAGCATGACGTGCACTCGCGCTGCAAGGAGGGGAGCAAAACGCCAGGCGCAGAGGCGGGCAGCCGTCACAGCAGCTTGCGCATCTGCTCCATCTTCTCGGCCAGCAGCTGCAGTTTCTGCGCGGCCGCCTCGCGCTGCCCCCGGAACTCGGCCACCACACGCTCGGGCGCCTTGTCCACAAACTGGCGGTTGCTCAGCCGCGCGTCCGCCGCCTCTACTTCCGCGCGCGCCTTCTCCTGCTGCCGCTCCAGCCGTGCGATCTCCTTGGCCGCATCAAATAGGCCTGCGGCGGGTGCGGCCTAGTCAGATCGGTGTGACCCGCAGTGCTTCCGTTCCTTGAAGCAACGCCCGTAGGGCGGGCATTGGGCGGCCGGTAGGAGGGGGCGTGCCGGCCATAGGCACCGCGACCTCCAGGCCATCCGCTATCACGATCTGGATGCTGCCGCCCGCACCGGCGCCCTCCTGCAGCGCCTCGCCGCTGAAGGCCAGCTGCGCCGGGTCCAGCTTGGCCAGCGCCGCCACCACGGCCGCCTCCGCCTGCAGCGCCTCCCTGCGGGCCGCGAGCCAGGACTCGGTCGGTCGGACTGCTCTGAGAACGGCTCCAGCACGATCTTGTCGATGCGGCCAGTGCACCTGAGCGCCGCGTCCTGCACGTGCAGGGTGGCCGCGATCTTGCGGCCGAGCTCCACGCAGTAGTCCGCGCGCGAGTTGCGGATGCCCCGCACCGTCGCCTGCAGCGCCTGCCGTGCGACCGCGTGCGGTGGTCAGACTCACGCAGGGCGGCTCGCCGAGCACTTGGAAGCTGCAGCGCGCAGCAGCGGACAGCCTGCACCCCTGATGCTGAGAGGCAAGAAGGGAGGGGCTGCACCGCAAAGTGCTGCAGGGCCGCCTCGTCCACCGCCTGCTCGTGGCTGGGCCAGGCCGCGCCGATCAGCAGCGGCTGCCGGCGCGGCAGCGCGGACCAGAGCTCCTCGGTGACAAAGGGCATGAGCGGGTGCGCGATCGCCAGGATGGTGCGCATGCAGTAGACGAGCACCTGCGCCGCGCCGGCCGCTGAGCGCGCGGGGCGCGGGCCGGCTGCGGGTGGGCCGGCCCGCGGGGGTCGGGCGGGGCGCGCGCCTGGCGCGTGGCGGCCGCCGCGGCCGCGTCCTCGCCGTACAGCCGCGTCTTGGCCGCCTCCACGTACCAGTCGGCGAACTGGTCCCAGAAGAAGGCGTACAGGCAGCGGCCGGCCGTGCCAAAGTCGAGCCGCTGCTGCGCGTCCGTCACCTCGTCCACCGCCTGCCAGCCGCGGCGGGGCAGCCTCAGCACGAGGGCGGCCGCTGCTGCGCGCTCGCGCACCGCTGCCGGGAGGGGGCGGGGCCGCCGCACCCGATGCAGCGCCGACACGGCCCAGCGCTCGGCCAGCGGCAGCGGCCGCAGGCTGTCGCGGGTGGCGAAGGAGGCGGCCGCCAGCGCGTCCCACTCGGCCGCCGTCTGCTGCTCCAGGTTGAGCAGGATGAACTTGGCCGCGTTCCACAGCTTGTTGGTGAAGTTGCGGTTGGCCGTCACCCGCTCCAGCGACAGGTTGAGGTCCTGCCCGGGCGTCGTGCCTGGCCGGAAGGCGCGGGCGGCCGCGGGGTCAGGCGCAGGAAGAGCGCCCGGCGGCCGCGCGCGCGGGCGGCTGGGGGCGCACCGGTCGCGAGCGTGAGGCGCAGCGCGTCGCAGCCGCTGCTCTGCAGCACGTCCACCGGGTCCACCACGTTGCCCAGCGACTTGCTCATCTTGCGCCCCTTCTCGTCGCGCACCTGCGGCCGGCACACGGGGGTTTTGCCTGCCCGCCTGCCAGCGCCCGCGCCCTCCCCTCTGTGGCGGCGGGCCGCCGCACCAGGCCGTGCAGGAAGATGGTGTGGAAGGGCGGGCGGCCGGTGAACTCGAGGCCCATCATGACCATGCGCGCGACCCAGAAGAAGAGGATGTCGTGGCCCGTCTCCAGCACGCTGCTCGGGTAGAAGCGCCGAAAGTCGGGCGCCGCCTCGTCCGGCCAGCCGAGCGTGGCGAATGGCCACAGGCCGCTGGAGAACCAGGTGTCCAGCACGTCCGTGTCCTGCCGCAGTGCGACGCCGGGGCCAAACCTGCGCGGACCGCTGGCTCACTCTGGCCGTGACCGACCGGCCTGCCTCTGGGCGCACCGCCCAAGGAGGCCCACCGCTCGCGGGCCTTCTGCAGCGCCTCGGCCTCGTTGCGCGCGGCGACAAAGTCGGGCGAGGTGCCGTCCGAGGCGGCGGCCGCGGCCTCGTCGGCGAAGCAGTACCAGACGGGGATGCGGTGGCCCCACCACAGCTGGCGCGAAATGCACCAGTCTCGGATGTTGCCCAGCCAGCCGTTGTAGATCTTCTCAAAGCGGTCGGGCACGATGCGGATGTCGCCGTCGGCCACCGCCTGGCAAAGCGGGGAGGACGAGTTACGGGCTGCAGGTGCAGCAGGAGCACCGGAGAGGGTGCAGGCTGCAGGGTGGCGTGCCTTGAGGGCCGGCTCGGCGAGCGGCTGCATGCGCACAAACCATTGGTCGCGCACGAGCGGCTCGATGACCTCGCCGCCGCGCTGTGATCGCGGCACTCGTGTCTTGTAGCCCTCCTCCTTGATGGCCAGGCCCTCCTTCTGCAGCAGGACGTGCAGCCGCCAGCCTCAGCGAGCCTGTCCTTTGCAGAGCTCCGTGTGCAGGCAGAGCGAAGACAAGGCACCTTGAGGTCGGCCCAGATCGCCTTCCGCGCCGCAAAGCGCTCCACGCCCGCATAGGCGGCCGCGTTCGCGTTGAGCGTGCCGTCGTCGTTCATGATGTTGATAATTTCCAGCCCATTCGCGCGGCCGACGGCGAAGTCGGTCGGGTCGTGGCCGGGCGTGATCTTCAAGCAACCGGTGCCGAACTCGGGGTCCACCTCCGCGCTGGCGATGACGGGTATCCGCCTGCGGCGCGCGCCTCAGCTGGCTCGTTCGCGCGAGCTGCCCCATTGCGCCTGAGGGACAGCGGGCGCGGCGCTCACCTGCCGCCGGACAGCGGCACGATGCATTCCTGTCCCACGTAGCGCGAGAAGCGCGCGTCCTCCGGGTTGACGGCCACCGCCGTGTCGCCGAGGATCGTCTCCGGCCGCGTCGTCGCGACGGGCAGGAAGCCTTCGCCGCTCGCCAGCGGGTACTGGAAGGTAAACAGCCGCCCATCTTCCTCCGTGTACTCGACCTGCGCAGCGCGAGGAGCTTGTATGGCAGCGGCATGCAAGCCAGCAGATGCGCTGCCGGCACCACGCTGATGAGAGGCATACCTCGAGGTCCGAGACGGCCGTCTGCAGGCTGGGCGACCAGTTGACCAGGTAGC
This sequence comes from Trebouxiophyceae sp. KSI-1, assembly GCA_003568905.1. Classification (NCBI taxonomy): domain Eukaryota; kingdom Viridiplantae; phylum Chlorophyta; class Trebouxiophyceae; species Trebouxiophyceae sp. KSI-1. The sequence continues at coordinate 6,783 of BHFV01000404.1, forward strand.
TGCTCCGGTAGACCAGCCCCTTGTCGTAGAGCCGCACGAAAGCCTCCGTGACCGCATCTGCAGCGGCCGCGCGCGCGAATGCTTTTGAACAAAAGCCGACCCACGATTATAGTTGCGCAAAACTCGGTCAGTGCATGTTCTCTCGTAGCTCAGTTGGTTAGAGCGCACGGCTGTTAACCGTGAGGTCGCTGGTTCGACCCCAGCCGGGAGAGCATCTCGCGGCATGCGTTTTGCCTACGTTTCATTTTTGGCTGCCGGACTCGGGGAATTTGTTGTCCCTGCTTCCTCACACACGCAGCAAAGCGATGGGGCGCACCGCTGAGCGCGGGGTCGAGCGTGAAGCGTTCTCGCTGCCAGTCACAGGAGGCGCCCAGCCGTCGCAGCTGCTCCAAGATGCTGCCGCCATACTGCTCGCGCCACTGCCACACCCGTGCCTCGAAGGCTTCGCGCCCGAGCTCGCGCCGGCTGGTGCCCTCGCTGGCCAGCTGCCGCTCCACAACCATCTGCCAGGCGGAGATGGCTTTAGCCGAGGAAGTCGCCTAGCCAAAAGAGACTCGACCGTGTCCGAGCTGTCGAGGCAGTGAGCTGGGGCTGTGGGCTGGACAGGCACCTGCGTAGCGATGCCTGCGTGGTCCGTGCCCGGCAGCCACAGCACCGGCCGGCCGCGCATGCGCTGGAAACGCACCATCACGTCCTGCAGCGTCACAAACAGTGCATGGCCCATGTGCAGCCGGCCCGTCACGTTGGGGGGCGGCCTGCGCATGGCAACCCCACAGTCATGTTACTGCTTGGCGAAGGCAAGTCTGTGTGCAACCCTGCAAAGAGGAAGGGCGCACATGCTGATGACGAATGGCTCGCCATCGCCGTCCTCACGCGGTGCAAAGTGGCCGCCCTCCTCCCAACTGCATGCGCGTGCAGCGATCAGTGCCCGATGTGCACAGGTTCCGGCTGTGCCTGTGACTGGCCCAAACTCTTGCTTGGCCACACCTGCGGTAGATGCGCGGCTCCGCCTCCACGGGGTCGAAATTCTTTGGCAGCTGCTTGCGTTGCTGCTGCTGCTGCCGCACATCTGCACAACGCCATTGGGGTTTCAGTGAAGGTGTCCTCGTGCAGGCACATGCGAACACACATGTCGCTTTTGCAGGGAGCAACGTTGGCAGCCAGCAGCTGCTAGCTGGCCCCTCTTCTCCAGTTTGAGAGCGACTCGATACGCACCTGCATCCACGACGGCGCTGGCTGCCGCTGTGCTGCACAGTCTCCTGTGGCGGCACGGCAAGCGGCAGGCCTGGCCCGGGACGGGCAGGCACCGCCGCGTCTCTATCAGCGGTCGACTGCTCCCAGTCCGACATTGCAGCACATATCGCGGCACGCGACGGCCCAGGCTGCCGCACAGCGGCCGCGCTACGTGCGCGGCCCGCCAACACGCGGTCATGGGCGCGGCTCGGGGCGCCCAAAGGCTCGGCGCCCGGCTGCGTTCCTGCGCTACCGACTTTGATCTCCGTTTCGTGAGGCCATGCGCCCGTGGACTGGTGTTGAAGGATGCGTTGCGCCCAACTACAGTTTGTCAAAAGGAGGACGCCCCTCCCTCTCTCAGAGTGCGCACAGCAGTTCTTGCGGCTGGGCCGGCACGATGGCCGAGGAGGGAGTCGATCCGAAGCCGGAGATCGAGAACAGCTGCAAGCCGCACTGCATCAAGCCGCTGCTGGCGTACCAAGCCTGCGCCAAGCGGATAGAGGGCAAGAAGGACGCGCACTGCGTGGGCCAGTACTTTGACTACTGGCACTGCATAGACCACTGCGCCGCGGCCAAGCTGTTCGCCGTGCTTAAGTGAACGCCGGGTGCGCAACCGTTTGGGCGCCGATCTCCGGCGGCCCCGCGTCGCTGCGGCAGATGCAGCAGGCGTGCGGCCGTTCAGCAGCTGTCTGCACGCCCGGGGCAGTGGTGGGCGCCCCTGGACCGCTCAGCACCTCCCTGAATTGCCAACTCTAGGTCACTGCTGCCGCCCGGGAGACACCAGCGTCCTATGGCGTTGCCTAGGTGTGTGAGGATGTTCGTGGCGGGCTGCGCCTGCAAACATAAGTTTTGCACTCTCGCAGCCGGACCAATCTTTGTGGGGAAAACTCCGCTGATCGAGCTTGCCGGGTGAGACTGACTGCAAGCCCACAGTCTTTGTGCCCACAGTATTGATTGTGCTCTGCAGGAGGCGAGTGGTCTGCTGCTGGAGGATGGCAGCCGGCAGCTGGGCTGCACGGCAGTGCGCCCACGGTGATGCGGCGACGAGCCTGCCTAGCGGCCTTCCTGCAGAACCTCCGAGCTTGTGCAGTTTGACAGGGAGGGCGTGAGTTGCTTGACATGTGCTGCCACGTGGCCAAAAGGAGAGAGACTCCTTGCCGCAGATAGGGACGTAAACACCTGCCCTACTGGGCATGGCTCGCAGTAAGACCCATTTTGCTCGACATGATGCTTCATTGGCCCCACTACTGAGCAGTGCTTGGCTGCGGCAGCCCTTTTGCGGTAGCACTGCAGCAGTGGGACAAGGGCTGGACGGCTCGCTGACAGGCGTTCCAGAGCGGCGAGGTGGGCCGCAACGCACAGCCGGCTTTGCACAGCAGTCAGCGGGCAGAGGAACAACTCTTAGGCGAGAGACTCAGAGCCGGGGAGGCTGCCAACAAGGCGCGAAATCCAGGCTACAGAGGAGCACAGTCAGCAATGGCGCTCCTTCGCGAAGTTCACATCATGCCTTCATTCCTCGCTGTTGTCTCTCGCATCCCTGCAGGCTCCAGTTGCTCTCGTGCCCCTCGATAGCTGCAAAGACACCGATGGCCAACATGCAGCTCTCGTCCACGACCGCGTCGCGCGGCCTCAGGTGGCCCCTCATTCTTTCCTTGCCGTGCTGCCTCCGCCTGCGCGATGCCTGGCGAGCTCAGCTGTCCTGCGCAGACCCGTACCTAGGCGCCGAGCTGTCAGGCCTAGAGAGTTCCGGCTCTCGAGAGAGGTCCGACACGCCACGAGTGCCACTGCCTGATCGCCAAAGCTCCGGCCGCTCGCAGGTGCACCATGGCCACCTTTGGCGCGCCGCAGCCCCACCACGGCGGGCCGCATCATGACTCGATCGTTTTCCGGCAGCCGCGCCGCGTGATGGCGCCCTGCACCGCCCAGCGGCGAGGCTTCCGCGGCTACAGCGGCGCGGGTGCGTATCCTCCTCTGCTATACAGCTTCTAATTGCACGACAGCTAGACCTAAGGCAGCTGGTGGGAGCTGGCATCCTAGCCAGGCCACGCTGACTGAGCCGGCTGGCCTGCTGCAGACATGAGCTCCTTCTTCCAGAACCTCTCGGAGGTGACGCGCGCCTTCGACCAGATGGCACAGGACTACGAGACACAGTACCGCCGTCGCGGGCAGCGCTGGCCCAGCCCGGGCGACACGCCCGTCGACGCAGAGGCACGCGATGTGCCGCCTGGCCCCTGCATGGGCGTGCCCGTTGACATCGAGGAGCGCTCGGACGGCTACGACCTGTGGCTGGACGTCCCCGGCCTGGCAAAGTCAGACGTCAAGGTGCGGGCCCCAGCCTTATGACGGAGCAACAGCCCCTGCTGCCAGTAACAGGCACCTGAGCGGATGCTCTCCTGCTGCAGATTCAGGTGTTCCCGGAGCAGCGCCGCATCACCATCTCTGGCGAGCGCAAGCGGCAGTCGGACGCCTCGACGACAGACGCGGCGGACGGCAAGGACGCGCCCATCAGGCGCGGCCCCCGCCACCGTGGCATCCCGCCCGCCCCACTGCCGGGCCACGAGGAACGACGGCGGCTGACGCAGCCGCCCGCGCGCAGGCGGCGCTATGAGCGCAGCATGGGCCGCTTCAGCCGCACGCTGCCGCTGGCCAAGGACCTGGATGTCGACACGCTGACCGCGCGCGTGGAGAAGGGCGTGCTGCACGTCTCCGCCCGCAAGCTGCAGCAGCCGCCCTCCAACGTCGTGGAGGTGGCCATCGACTAGGTCTCCCAGGCTCGGTGACGATGTAGCTGATTGTTTTTTGTAGACATGTGTACCCCTGCCTGGCGCCAATTCTCTGCATGACCTGCCAGCTGTACTACTTCTGGTGCTTTGCTGCCCTTCTCCTTTGCCAGCAGCTCCTTTTGTAACTACATTAGCGCCTATATGACCGGCAGATCACCAACTCGTTCGCACGACCAGTAGCAGACGCAAAGCATCTTACTTTGTGCGGCCGGCAAGCGGAAAAGCGCCTGCTGCAAGCCAGGCTCGTGCACAAACCAACCCAACACTGCTGGAACACTGCTGGGGGCTGTCAGGGAACAACCTGCACTTGGCGGCAGGAGCCCACTGCGCGGTACTATTTCATCATCCGTAGCGCAGCGCACAAGCCGGCTCGAGCAGGCCAATCACACGGTCAAAGCGTACGTGCAATTGCTGCACTGGTGCTCAGTGGCTTGTGCTCCAAAGCGCACATGTAGGCACCGTGTTCTCGCTGCAAAGAGGCGGACGGTGGATCAAGACTCAAAATCGCCCGTACAAAATCACCCTTACGCGGAAAGGACCCAGCGTCCTGCATCACATGGCTTCTGTGCCTAGCAAGAGGCAGTGCTCAGCCGGACGCGACATCGACAGCGGCTTTGCCGTGGTCCCGCTTGCCGTCCGGCTGCTTGTTGGGCGCTGCCCGGCCCACGATGCCCTCCGCGACCATGTAGGCGATGGCCTGGGCGGTGACCATCGGGTTCACGCCTGTGCGCCACGGCAGGGCGTTCAGGCGGTCGTCGGGGTTGCAGGTGTTTCCGTGCCAGGCGGGGGAGCGCGCGCACCGGTGGCGGTGGGGAAGGCGGACGCGTCCGCGATGAAGAGGCCGCCGACCTCCCAGCACTCGCTGGCGCCGTCCGCGACCGAGTCGTCCGGCGAGGCGCCCATGCGGCAGCTGCCCATCTGGTGCAGCGAGAAGAGAGCAATCTCGCCCAGCTTGATGCCTGCGGCAGCCACAGCTCACCGAGCTTGGGGCCAGGCCGGGAGCAGCCAGCGTGGGTTGCGGTAGAGTGCGCTCAGGGCGCGAGCCCGCACCCTGCGCGTGCAGGTCGGCGATGTAACGCTCCAGCTGGTCCGGCTCCGCCAGGCTGCCGTCGGCCGCGCGCCGCAGTTCGATGTGCGACTTGGGCCACGGCTGGCTGGTGAAGACCGACTCGGCGCCGGCCGCCGCCGAGACGCGCACCGCCAGCTCCAGGCCCTGCAAGGCGGGCGCGCTCAGCGCAGTGGGCGAGTGCCGGGGTCCTGCCGCCGCCGCGGGGCGCGGCCGCACCTTCAAAATCGAGCGCTGATCAAAGGCAGAAGGCCAGTAGTGGACGCGCGGCAGGCCGTCCGGGCCCAGGACCACGCGGCCCGAGTCGCGGTCGCGCACGTACGTGCACGGCAGCGCCAGCCAGGGCGTGGCCGCGACCAGCTGCCTGCGGCGGGGCGCGGCGGGGGCTGACTCGCGCGCGGGTGGGGGTGCGGGCGCGGACGCTCGACACGGCGGGCGGCCCGGGGCCCGCACCTGAACGAAAGCGCGCCCTCCCAGTGGCCGCCAGCCACGACCAGCCCGGCGTGCATCTGCGGCACGCCCCCTGCTCAGCGGCCTGGGCTGGCGCCGCAGCAGCGGGTGCGCGCGGCTGGGGAGGCGGCGTGCCGGGGCGGCGCTGACGAGCGGCCCGTAGCCGTCCCCCTGCCAGTCGGCCAGCTGCCGGCTGTAGGTGCTCATGTTGGGGCCCTCCCAGGCGTTGATGCGGCCCTCGTTGGGATCCTCCGCTTTCTCCTGCGCTCGGTGGGGCATGAGTGCGCGGTGTGCCTGGCTCGCAGCCGCGCGCGGGCCCCTTGCCGTGCACCGCACCTTGCGGGGGAAGCGCGCGGCCACGGCGGCGCCGAGGTGCAGGTGCAGGTGCCTGCCCACATTGCCGCGGCAGGTGATGCCGCTGCGCAGCAGCAGCGCGGGGTTGTGCAGCGAGCCGGCCGAGGCGACCACGATGGGCGCGGACACCTCGATGGGCGCGCCGGCGCCGGAGCGCAGCCGCACGCCGGCCGCCCGCCGCCGGCCGTCCCCGGAGGGCCCCGCCTCGGTCAGCACGCGCTCGGCAAAGCAGCCTGCGGGAACATGACGCTGAGGTGAAAAGCGCCAGGCGCCCGGTGCACTGCGTCGGACAGGCGTTCGGCCGTCGAACCGCACCCGTCAGGATCTTGGCACCGGCGCCGGCCGCGTCCGCGAGGAAGGTGGCGGTCACGTCCCCGCGCGTACCGGCTGCAGGCGCACGTACGCCCGTCAGTGCCTGCGACGACAGCTGGGCAGGCGCCACAGCGGCGGCAGGGGCCAGCTGCGCACAGGCGCAGCCGGCCGTGCAGTGGCCGCAGCGCTCGTAGTTGTGGCAGTTGCGCGGCATCTCCTCCACGTCCGCGCCCAGCGCCTCCAGGCCGCGCCACACACGCGTGTTTGCCGCATTGTGCCGTACGCCTGCAGACAGGGCCGGGGGCGTCGCACGCACCGCCCGTGCCTCTGCGCCACCCCCCGCGAGCCGGGCAGCGCGCACCCTTGCCGACGCCCGTCCGCGCGCACACCGCGTCCAGCGCGCGGTCGTAGCGCTCGCTGGAAAAGTCGGGCAGCCCGTGGACCTCGGCCCACTCGCGCCGCACGTGCGGCGGCGTGCGGAAGGCGACGCTCCTGCAGCAGCAGGCTGCCCGGTGAGGCAGGCGGCCGCACGTCTGGACCTGCGAGTGCGAGCGGAGCGGGGCCAGACAGCCGGACCAGTTGATTCTGGTCGCTCCGCCGACGGTGGAGCCGGCCATTATCGCGACGCCTGCAGGGCGGCGCGCACAGTCGAGCCGCCATGAAACAATCGCGGCGGCATGCAGTCGATGCAGGCTCCTGTGCAGCAACACGCACCGCCGTCAGCGGTTGCCATCAGCAGGCCGCCCTTCTCGTACATCGTGTCGTAGCCGTCCTTCTCACGCGTAGTCAGGTCGGCCGCGCGCGTGTAGCCGCCCTTCTCCACGACCACCACCTGCGACGCCGCTGTTCCCGGCTCGGAGCGGGAAACCTCGTCACAGGCCGCCCTCTCGAGCCGCCAGGCGGCAGGTGCGCGACCTTCAGCCCCGCCTGCGCGAGCACGCCGGCCGCCACGCCGCCGCCTGCTCCGCTGCCGACCACGACGGCGTCGCAGGCCACTCGCACGACACTCTCCCCGCCGGACTGCTCCTGCAGGCGCAGCGCCCGCCACGTCAGCAGCTCAGCTTCTGCCGGCGCAGCGCCGGATCCAGCTAGGCTGCAGGCTGCGCGCCTTGACAGCGTCCAGGCCCTGGCTTTGCAGCGCAGCCGCCACCTCCTGGGCAGAGCCCGACTGCGGCGGCTGCACCAGCGCTGACAGCAGGACCTTCTCAGATGCCAGCTTGGCCGCGCTCGGCTGCGCAGGCTTGGCAGGGTCGACGGCTGCAGATCAACACGCTTGTGAGGAGGCTGGCCGGCAAGGCATGCACAAATGTCTCAATGCAGACGTTGAATTGAGGAGCTCACCAGGATACCCGATAAAATCCAGCAGCGGATTTTTTCCATCGACGTGCACGGTGTGCAGCGTGGCCAGCACCACGCCCTGCACTGCGCGGTACGCCATTTTGAGCGGCACCAGCCGGGAGCGCTTCCAGGCGAGCAGGACGGCGCCACGCTGCTCCACGGACAGCCGGTCAAAGGGCCGGGCAAAGGGCGGCCGCCAGGAGGCCAACGCCGCGCGGCCGCCGAGGACGAGCGTGCCCAGGCTGGTGGAAAGCAGCCACAGTATCCTGGCGGCGGTGCAAACCGCGTTGAGTGGCCGACCAGTGGCACTCACGCAAGACATGGCAGGTGCGGAGGGGGATGCGCACGTCGCCACACCCTTGTACTGATCTGGCGCCAGGTGCTTCTGGCAGAGTGCCAGCGCCTCCGCGGCGACGGCGGGCGGATGCCCCTGAGGGCCAGGGTACTCCAGGTAGGCCGCGAAATGCTGCACGTCCATCAACTTGGTCAGCGGCCAGAGCCAGCCCGAATGGTGCTGTGTGCCAGGGAAAGGTGGCAGTCGCGTGGCCTGACGCTCACCTCGTCGCCATTTCGCCGGTACTCCTCTGCCGCATGAGGGATGGAGGGCACAAATGCCTGCATGGAATCAGATGTGGCGCTCACGAGCCTGCTCTTGCGCGCTTAAGCGGCGCTGATGTGGCCGTGTACAGTCACAGCGCTGCGCCTGCAGACGCACCTCCGCCAGGCTGCCGAGGACTCGCAACAAGGTTGCATCGGCGTCGGCCGCTGAGGGCGCGCCGGCCTCGCCCGCGCGCCGATTGCTCGCCCTCATCATCGGCGACTGCCTGTGATGGTGCGGCGACCAGGGAGTTGTGCGCTGTCTCGATTATTTTTGATCGACCTAGTTTTCGGCTCTTCTTTTCGATTTTGCGCGGGTGGCGGGAAGGGTGGCAAATTGGGAGCGTTGTGCAAGGATTTAAAGCACGACCAGAGCAGCTGCTTATTGAGTTCCAGACAGCTGCTCAACGTTAATCAAGGCGGCACGCGTTCATACTGTCGCCGGTGCTGTGCATCCACTGCCCGCAGGTAGTACGTGCCCGGCAACAGGTCTTGGATGGCGCCAGCCGGCTCGTAGCCCGCTTGCTCGTGCAGCCGCTCGAGCGCGGCCATGGCCGCTGTGAACGCCTCTGGGCTGGCCACCCGCCGCTGCACCAGCCGATTTTCCAGGTCCAGCTGCGAGTGTCGCATGCGTTGGTCTGCTGCTGCCAGAGGCCGCGCCAAGCAGAGGAAAGCAGACGCTGTCGAACCTGCTCAGCGATGCGGACCAGCGAGAAGGGCCCATCCGTGTCTCGACACTGGACGCAGAAGAGGCAGGCCGCGCATCCAGAACCGTAGCTGAAGGCCAGCAGGCGCTTGCCCGCCAGGTCTCCTCCTTTTGCGCTCGCAAGCGAGGCGAGGCCTGCGTACAGCGAGGCTGCAGCACGCAGCGCAGGCGTTCAGAGGCAGTCGTGGACATGCAGTCCACGTGCAAATGAACGGAGGAGGCAAACCTGAGTACATGTTGCCGCACTCGCTGCCCAGCAACGTGCCCGGTTCGGCCATGCGCTCATAGCTGCTGGTGGACGCTTGTGCGGCCGCAGCCTCCAGCCGCCGGTCGAGCGGCTCGGCAGTCGCCGCCGACCCCCCCAGCTCGTCCAGCAGCTGGATCACTGCCTCGACTCCGGCTGGCAGTGGCTGTCCCGCACGCTGCGAACGCAAGCAGTCTGCCAGCAGCAGCCGCGTGAAGGCCTTGCGCACCATCTTGCAAAACGGTGCCTGCGCGGCGCCAGGCAAGAGTTGCATGGGGGGCCTGGCGGCACGCACACAAGTTGTAGATGTCCTTCAAGTAGAGGTGCGCACATGCATGATGCAAAAGTCAAAGTCGGCGAGGCTGGGCGTCTCGCTCCCGGGCTTGCCGCGGGCCAGCTTGGCGGCCAGGCGCTCGTAGCAGGTGCCCAGGGCCTCCAGGTAGCAGGCGACCGACAGCCGGCCATCCACGCGGGGAAAGGGGCCGGCTGGCTTGTAAAAATCGTACACGTGGGCCATGTGGAACGCCGAGCAGCCGGGCTCCACCGCCAGCGGCGCGTCCGGGCCTGCGGGCGGCCAGGGCGATGCTCAGCACGACCCGCCGGAAGGTGCATTCCATCCAAAGGCCGTCAGGGCGTCACCTACGAGCATGGCCACAGCGCCGCAACCGCCAGATGCGCGTGCCGGGCCGGGCGCGTACACTGCGGCGTCTGCGGCCACCACAACCGCCAGGCGGCCGTCCCAGGCGCGCGACTCGACCCAGGCGATCGCGTTGAAGAGCGCTGCCGTGCCGCCAAAGCAAGCGTTCACGCAGTCGACACCCTGCGGGGCATTGCAACGCAGCCTGTTGTCGGGAGGCTGGGGGCGCACCAAGCACGGTTGGCTGCAGGGCGCAGTGGCTCCACCTGAATGTCGGTGTTGCCGCTGGCTGCAAAAATTTGCATCAGAAAGCTCTTGACTGACTTGCTGCGGTCCAGAGCGCTCTCTGTGCCCACCTCCAGCCTGCACTTGAAAGGCGACGAATCAGGCGCAGTGGCGAGGCACGGCTGCGAGCACTGCATGGCGTTCCTAAGCCACCCACCTGCCGATGAGCGCAGGATCTATGCTGTACTTCTCCAGCAGACGGTGCACCACAGTCAGGCTCATGCTGACGACGTCCTCCCTTTCGTTCAGGAAGGCCATGCCGCGCTGCGCCAGGCCGGCGGTGTACTTGCCCGTAGGAACGCCGTCGTGCGCCTCCAGGTCGGCGTGCCGCACCTGCAGCCTTGTGGGTTCAGAAAAATGCAAACAAGCTGCCGCAACCGGGCCGCTTCATCCCGGAATGGTGTTGGCATCACCATGTAACGCGGAACGTAGACCTCCAGCGCCAGGATGCCTACATTTTCTGGGCGAGCACTCTTGTCGAGTACATCGCCCGATCCGGCGCCGCGATCCACGAGAAGCGACACGAACGCGGAGCCAACGCGCTCGATCAGCGCCATGTCCGCGCGGCCTCGCGGCTCAAACCGTCTGGTTGCGTGATTATGATATGACGAGTGCAGCCTGGATCCGGCAGCGGATTGCAGCGTAGCAGAGTTGGCCCAGTCAGCGGCGACAAGCCAGCGGCATGGATGATGCGGGGGTGAATCGTGCCAGCGGACAGAAGATCAGGGCACGCTTCCTTACTATTAATTCCTGCCAACTTTGCAGCTTTGAGGACGGTGAAAAGCTGACAGCTGATAGGTGATCCCGACACCAGGGTGTCGGCATTGCTTCCGAAAGCTTGCGCGGCCATCACGGACACACTGCAGCACTCGCGTGCTCTCGGGCTGAGGCATTCGTGTGGCTCGTCGGGCTGCAGTTGGCTTGCCACACCCGAACCTGCTTCTCGGGCGGGTTCAGCTCGCGCAGCAGGCGGCGCAAGCAACGCACAGCGGGCTCGCTGTTTGAAAGTGTTTGTGGCCGCGGTAGAGTGTGCAGCATGCTGCTGCGCTTCTCCACCGGCCTGGCTGGGTGCCGTCAGGGGCCCGGCTGCGCCCTCGCCGCCTGCTCAAGGATTGGCCTGTCCGGCCTAGGCAAGCGGGTCGTCAGCGCGGCTGCGACGTCGGCGCCCACACCGGAGGTGCGCTGTGTCGTTCACTTTGTGGCGACGAGAGGGAAGCTAGCCTGCTGGCAGGAACACAGCTGAGCCTTGCTGTCCTCATGTGCAGGCTACTGATGCGCCGACAGAGCATGCTTCAGGCCGAGCAGCCGCGCAGACGCAGACGGCTAAGCATAAATCAGGGGGCGCAGCGCCTGATGCGAGGCAGGACGAGCGTCCGAGCAAGGGCGCGGTCGTCGAGCTGACTTGCCATGGCCTCTCCTCCACTGGCGCGGTGCGGTCGTGGCTCCGCGTCCCGCAAATTGTGGAGCTGGCAGGGGGCTCCTCCCTTTGACGTCTGCACGCCTGACACAGCCTGCTCGTCTGACAGGGCGTGTGCCGCACGAGCGGGGGCTTTGTCGTGTTTGTTCCGCGGGCGGTGCCGGGCGAGCAGCTGACGGCAAAGATCCACAAGCTGGAGTCGGGTGTGGTCGCTCGTTGTCCTCTGCATCTGTGTGGGTGGCTGCTGCAGCACGTGTGGCTGAGTGGCAACCACGTCGTGATGTGCAGGCAACGCGATTGGACGCAAACTCGAAGTGCTCGCGCCCTCGCCGCATGCGGTGCAGCCGCCCTGCCAACACTTTGCCGCCTGCGGCGGCTGCACCGCGCAGAACATGGCGTACGAGGCGCAGTTGCAGGCCAAGCACGAACGGGTGGGGTCTGGGCCCCTTCTGCTCTGCTGAGCGGCTCTGCGGGCAGCCCGCACCGCTACAAAACGATGCCGACCTGCCAGCAGGTGGTGGAGCTGATGCGGCGCATCGGCAAAGTGCCGGGCATCGACAGCCTCATGCTTGAGCCGGTCGGCTGCAGCGAGCCGTACCGCTACCGCAACAAGATGACCTTCACCTGCTCCACCAGCTTGAGCGCGCTGGAAAAGAAAAACCGGGCACAGCTGGGCGAGGCGCCCACCGTGGGTGGGTGTCTGCTGGGCCGGCCTGCAAATCTGAGTGGTCTCAGCTCCAGCCGCTGAGCCGGCGGCCAGCTGCAGGGCTGTACTCGCTGGACGACCCCAACGCGCTGGTCAGCATCGACGAGTGCTGGTTGCAGAGCCCAGAGGCGGATCGCATCCTTGCGTTGGCCAGGGCGCACATACCGGCCATCCAGCAAAAGGTGGGGGGCGGCGGGGGGGGGGGG
>BHFV01000405.1:0-26716 GCA_003568905.1 Trebouxiophyceae sp. KSI-1
GCGGGCGGCGGCGGCGGCGCGGCGGCAGCGGCCCCGCCGCCGCAGCTCCAGCCCGGGCCGGCGGCGCCCGGCCAGCCGCAGCTGCTGCAGATCGCGCCGCTCGCGGTGCTCCCGCCTTCTGGTGCGGCGGCGCCGGGCGGGGCGGCGGGCGCGCCGCGGGGGCCGGAGGCGGCCGTCCGCCCGCCCTCCGATTCCCGTGCGCCCCTTCCCGTCCCCGTCCTTGCGAGCAGCCCGGAGTTGCACGCCTGCGGATTTCCTGAGCAGGGCCCGCAGCCTGCCGATGAGATGACCGCCTGCTCCGTTAGGCCCCCCTCGGCTCAGCCGCCGCCCGCCTGCCCCCCGCCGCAGGCCCCGGCAGCGGCGTCGCCGCCTTCAAGGCGTACGTCGCCAGGGACAACCCGCGCAAGCGCCCGCCCAGCGAGCCCGCGCCGCGCGAGGAGGGCGGCCGCTCCTCCGGGTCAGAGCGCACCGAGAAGCCCGAGCCGGCCGCCAAGGCGCGCCCCTCGGCTGCCTGCTGCCCGCCACGTGTGACTGCTGTGGATGGCCTGGTGAGCAGCACTCGGGCATCCGGCGAGCATGTGGTGGGGGGGGGCCTGAGGCTGCTACTGCTGCCTGCTGCAGCGGCGGCCGGTCGTGTGGCTGGGCGGGGCGCAGCCGGCGGTGTCGGAGGCGCAGGCATCGGACGCGACCTTTGCCACCGCCAGTGGGGCTGCGGCCGGCACCGGCGGCGGCGGCAGCGGCAGCACGCCGGGCTTTGACGGCCGCTCGGGCTCCGCGGCCTGGACGCCCGGGCCCAGCCAGGCCGGCTTTGGCTCCTTCTACCCCTACGGTTCGCCCCCGCTGCCCCTCCGCCAGCGCATGGCACACATGCCCGCTTGTCTCGTGTTCACGCGCCTGTCGGTGCTTCATCGGGCGGCGCTGCCTGCGCCAAGCTGTGCAGCCTCCTGGGAGGAATCACGGCAGCCTTTCCAGCCTCCTACCGCCCAAGTGCGGTCAGAGGGCTGAAAAAGCGGCGCCCCCGCCCGGCCGCAGGCGTCGTCCCCCCTCCGTTCCCGCTGCCGCCGCATTTCTGGGCGCAGCTGGGCGGCGGCGGCGTGGCCAGCAGCGAGGCGGAGCTGGCGTTCTTCCAGTTTGCGCAGCAGCAGCAGCAGCAGCAGCAGCAGCAGGTGGTGCCTGCGGCCTCCTCTGTCGGACTCGTCCCTGCGTTGCCACCGGCATGTCGAAAGTGGCGGTGCTGAGCAGCGCAGCGCGTGCGGGTGCAGGGCGGGAAGGGCGGCGGCGCAGCCAGCCTGCAGCAGCAGCAGCAGGCGCAGGCGATGCAGGGTCAGATGCTGTTCCAGCACAGCCTGCTCATGCAGCAGTACGGGCTGCAGGCGCCCTTCCCGTTCCCGTTTCCCGGCCAGAGCTCCCAGGCGTGCCCGCCCGCCCGCGCCTGCCCCAGCCCCCCACCGGCCCCCACAGCCAGGGGCTGATGGTGTTCTCGGGTGCACAACGGCGCAGGCTCAGACCGGGCTGGCCAGCTCGGCCGCGCTGGCGCCGGCCGGCAAGGCTGGCGGCGGCGGCGTTGGGCGCGGCTCCGCCGCCCGCAACGCCAGCGGGGAGCCGACCGTGCGGCGCAACGGCAGCGGCACGTGGGCGCCGGGCGCGCTGGGCGCCTCTGGTGCGTATCCACACGCGCTCCAGGCAGACAGCAGCAAACCATTTGCCGGCCCTCCAGACTGCCAGTTCAGACGATGAACGCTGGCATCCGGCCTGCTGTCCAGCAGTCCTCCAGAGACTCGCTCGCCGGCCGCCGCACTGCCATTCCGCCGCATGCGGCCGCTGCAGCGCGGCGCCGAGGCAGGGGGGGTCGAGATGCGATGCGTGCGCGCAGGCGTGCTGACAGGCACGGCCACCGGCACGGGCGCCGGCGGCGGCAACACGCTGGGCGGGCACGTGGCGGGCAACACGGGCGCGACGAGCCACGCGACGGTCGCGCAGGTCGGCCTGGACGGCTGCCTGGTGGAGCCCAGCCGGCAGGCGCGCCGCGCGCAGGCGCTGCACAAGTACAAGCAGAAGCGCAAGGCGCGCGCCCGCGCCCCGCCCGCCCTCCCACCCCAGCGCTGGCAGTGGCCTGCCGGCGGAGGAGGGCTCTGCTGCGAGCCGCTGTCGAGGCTGACGAGGCCGGCCGCCCCCCGCGCCCGCAGAAGCTCAACTTCACCAAGAAAATCCGGTACGAGTCGCGCAAGCAGCTGGCGCAGGCGCGGCCGCGCGTCAAGGGGCAGTTTGTGCGCGTGCGGCCGGGAGACGTCGCGGACGTGGCCGACGCGATGAAGGCGCAGCAGGCACAGCCTCCGCCCTCTTCGCGGTGGCATGCACCTTCCCGCTCCCCGGCACGGGCAGCTGCCAGCCCGGCGGGCCTTTCGCCGCTCTTAAGCTTGCTACCGTGGGCGCCAGACTGCTCCATGCTCCAGCTGCCCCTGCATGGCGGGTGTGCCGACGGCGGCTTGCTCGGCGGCAGGACGGCGGCGGCGGTGGCGGCGCGGCGGTGCCGGCGCTCGCGCTCGAGCGGGCGGGCGGCGACGAGTCGGTCGCGGCCGAGCTGATGGCGGCCGCCAAGCAGGTGGCGCACCCGCAGGGCGAGCCGGAGCTGTCCGACGAGGTGCGCTCCTGCCCCGGGCCTGGGCTGCCGAGCGACCCGAACAACAGCCTGCTCGGCCTTCATGCTGTAGATCGGGAACATCTACATGCACTTGCAGCGATGCAAGCGCCTGCTGGGCACTGGAGACCAGCTCGCCGCTCGTGGCTCAGGGCCTCTGAGATCTCCTGTGCCTGCCGCACAGGAGGAGTATGAGGAGGAGGAAGAGGAGGAGGACGACGACGTCAACTCCCCGGCGACCCAGCAGCAGCAGGCGGCGGCGGTGGCAGGAAAAGGCCCCGCCGCCCCACCCGCGCCGCCGCCGCAGCCCGGCGCGGGGGCGGTGCCTGCGCCCGGCGGCAAGCAGCCGGCTGGCAAGAAGCGGCACGGCAGCGACAGCGGCTCCAACTCGCCCGAGCCGAGCGCTGCAGACGGCCAGCAGGCGTAGCTGCGGTGGGGGCACGACTGTGCTTTGGGGAGTGGCGCCTGCGCATGCAGAGGCCGGGATCGCCTCACCGGTGATGTCAGTTGGGCGCCGCTCAGGCAGCAGGGAGCTGCGAACGCTCCCAGCCGCGCCCAACGCCGACCTGCGCATTGCTTGAGGTCGTTTCGTGCACTGCTGTGGGTGCGTGTGCGCTGAGGGGGGCCTGCCTGGGGGCCGGCGTGTGACGACTTGGGCAGCTGACGCCATTTGTGCGGCCGTGACAGTGCTGCTGCTGATGCTGGTGTTGCCTGGTTTGCTGCTGTTTTTGTCCAGTCTGGCGCTCGCGGAGCACCCTGCCTGCGGCGCCGTGTACACTGGCGGGATGGTTTCGCATGCGCGTTATGGCGCTGTGCCTGCGCCGTGGCTGGGATTTTGAAGCAGTCACAGCGGCCTCTGTTCGACCTCTCGGCACTTGCACGTGGCCAGCAGGCATCATGGGTCACAACGCAGGCAGCGCAACGCGCAGGGGGCGGCTTGTAGTCGCGCCCAGCACCAAGACAAGCACGACGGGCGGTCGCATTGACGGCCGCCATGAGCAAGGGAGTCTTGACAAATGACCGGGCCGCAATTGCGAGGCATCCGGCAGCGCTTGAAAATCGGCAGGCTAGCTCTTGCGCGTGATCTGGCCGGAGGCGAGATCCAGCTCGGCCGCCTTGGACAGATCGAGATTCTCCAGCCGGACGGTCCCGATCAGCTCCTCGGGCAGCTCCTCCTGCGCACACACAAAGACTCCCCATTGACTCCTGGCACCTCTCTTTGACGGTGCGACCCTCAGCCGCCAGGTATAGGGCAGTGTGTCTAGCAGGCGCCCGCTGTCGCCCACCAGCAGAGGTCTGCAGGTGCTGCCCGGCCGCGAGGTGGGGGCGCGCCTTGGACTTGCCCTCCAGCAGGACCGCAATGTCGATGACCAGCGTCTTGAGCGCGCCCTGCACCAGGCCGACCACGCTGGCGGCCGTGGTAGAGGAGCCGACGTCGACGTCCACCTCCAGGTAACGTGGCCCCCTGCAGTGCCACACGGACAACGATTGGCCGGCGGCAGGCTGTCATGGATCGGCCCCTTGCACAGTGGCATCGCGTCGAATTAGAGGGATGGGTGCGCTGCAGCAAGGCGGCGCAAGGGGGTCGCGCCTGAAGTATTTCGTCGTCAGTTTGCGCCCGAGCAGCACCGGCGTGTTCTGCCCGACCGCCTGCTTGACCACCCACCCGCCCTTCTCGATGCGCGGGATGATCTTGAAGGCCGCGTGCCGCCGCGTGGTCGCCGCCGCCTCGCCGCCGCCCTCGTCCAGGAACCGCGCGAGCGCCGCCGTGAAGGGCGGCACGCCGGGCGGGACGGCCAGGCGCGGGGCCGCCTCCGCGCCATCGGCGGCGACGCTCGACACGCTCGTGCGCTCGGACACGGGGGCCTCGGCGCCGGACAGCGTCGTGGCGGTCCGCCTGCCGGGGGGGATCAGCGGCTCAGCGCGGGCGCAAGAGCACGCGGATCGCGCGAGCGGCGGCACGCGGAAGCAAGCAGGCTGCTTTGCGCACATACGGCCGGCTCCCGCGTCCCGTGCAATCCCCGGCAGCAAGACCGTAATTCTGCACGGTCGCACAATCGAGTCCCGCCCTTCGCGCTGCCGCGCACGCGCACGGGACGCGGGGTGGGGATGCTGACCGGTGGCCGCGCCCGTCTGGCTTCCCGACAGCCAGAGCGCCCGTGCTTTTGGAGGACAGCTGCACGCGCAGCTGCTCCCTGCTGCTGGCGGCCGTCGGCACCGGGCGCGCGGCGCCCGGCGACGGCGCGGCGGCCGCCCCGGACGCAGTGGCGGCCGCTGGGGAGGGCGCGGACGGCGTGGCCGCCTCGGGCCCGTCCTCGTCGCCCTCGGGGATCGAGTCGGCCGCCGCGCGCGACGGGTCCGCGTCGAGCGCCCAGGCGACCGTCAGCGAGATGTGCGTGCGGCCCGGCACCATGACCTGCAGCCGCCGATCCGGCTGGGGCAAGGTCGCAAGGCTGAGGGAAGAGGCCGCGCGTGCAGAGCAGAGCCTTGCGGCGGCTGCTGCTGCTTTCTGGAGCAGTCGCTTGCGACCGCTGCAAATGGATGGTGCGACGCGCCTGCCAGACAAAGATGAAGGGGGCGCGCGAGTCCCGGATCGACGGCAGGAAGCGCGCGATGTGGAAGGTCGGCTCCTTGAGGGAGACCAGGTTCAGGCTGACCAGCCGCCCCTGGCAGCCGTCCGGCACGAGCTGCAGCCGGGCGCGGCGTGGCGGCACTCAGCCGCCGCAGCTTGGCAGTGCCGCGATCGACGGCGCCCGCCCGCTGGCCTCGAGCTTTCGGCGCAGCGGCACAGCAGGCGGTGCGGCGGCGGGAGGCAGGGGTTTGGGGTGGCAGAGGGGCGCGCGCCTTTTGCTTGTCGGCCAGGTAATTGGCGCCCCGCACCTTGAAGCCGGCCGGCCCGGGGCTGCTGAAGTAGCTGGTCGGGATGCTGTCGGAGCAGGGCCAGCGGGCGGACTCGTCCTCGGGCGGCTGCTGCCCGCTGCCGCCGCGCTGCAGGCTGAGCGAGACGCGCGAGAGCAGGGAGCCCATGCGGGCGAGCGCGCCCGAGGGGCCGCGGCCCTCGGCCAGCGCGCTGCCGGCGCCCTGAAGGCTGTGGGAGACCTGCGACAAAACGCGGCGGATTGAGGGGGAAAGGCCGCCGCCCGGACGGCGGCAGAGGGCTGGCGGGGCTGGTGGCAGCCGCGGATGGCGCGTGCAGGCGAGCTTGCCAGAGGACGAGGAGCCTGGCATGAGGCCCATCTCCCTCCCGCCCAGCCCTCTGCCGCGCATGTTTCCCGCGAGATTCGCCGCCGAGTTTCCCCGCCACCGAAAGCTTTCCTCGGGACCTCTGACCACCGCCAGTCCCACCTCGCTGCCCCCGGAGGGTTCGCGCCTTGGACAGCAGGCTGTTCACTCTCGCGATGCCCGCCCGCAGGAACTCCGCGCGGTCCGGCTCCGCCGCGCCGCCGCCGCCCGCCGCAGCCAGCGTCTCGCTCATCTGCGGCCGCACATGACAGTGCGTCGCGCCCCTCCGGCCCGCCGACTGCAGCCGGCCAGCCGGCAAGACAGGGGCTCCCGTCGGCAGCAGCGGCCGTGCACGCGGCAGCAGCGCCCATCCAGGCAGGAGGCGCCCATCCAGGCGGGCGGGCCCGGAGCGCGGCGGGCCGGGTTCGAACCTGGCCCAGCACCTCCTTGGCCTGCGTGAGCGGCGACTTGACCCCCGCGGCCGCCTCGTAGAACGGCGAGGTCGCCGCGTCGGCCACGCCCTGCGGCACGCGCATGCGCAGCACCGCCCCGTCCCGCCCCTTGCCCGGGCCGCGGCGCCCCGCCGGCGGCTGCGCCTGGCCGGCCGGCTGCGGCTGCCCCGGCTCCTGCGGCTGCTGCGGCTGCTGCTGCGGTTGCAGCCCGGCGGAGGAACAGCGGCCAACAGCCGTTATCCGCTCCACTCGCTCGGCCACCTGCTCGAGCCGGCCCAGGGGGCGTCAGCTTCCCGAGCCGAGTTGCACGGCAGGCTGCGTGGTGTGGGCGCGCCTGGCCGCTGCCCGAGAGCAGGCTGCAGTTGATGAGCGTCGAGGCGAAGCAGGTCCAGCCGAGGTACGGCAGCAGCAGCATGCCCGCCACCGGGTCGATCTCATAGAAGCGCGGGATGGTGAGCAGCAGCGCGAGCAGCAGCACTGCGCCGCAACTCCACGTCAGGCGGCCTGCCGCGGCTGTCCCTGGTTTCTGCGGGTGGGCTGCGGGGGGCGGGCGCACCGCCGCAGTCGAGCAGCGCAAACAGGGGGCTGTGGCCGCCGAAGAAGATGGGCGGCCAGCAGAGCAGGTTGGCGAGCAGCAGGCATGCATAGCGGCCGAGGGGGCCGCGCTGCGCGGCAAAGCCGCCGTGGCTCCAGACGAGCCACGAGGCGACGCCGAGCAGCGCATACACGACCGGCCAGGCGCTGCGCAGCTGCTTGTGGCTCTTCCACGTCTTGCCCTTGTTGCGTGCTCCTGCCGCTTCGCCGGACACCGAGCTGCGCGGCGCGGGAGCCCGTCAGGCTGGGCGTTCGTCTTGGAGCCCCCATCAGGCTGCATGGCATCGCATCCACTCCAAGGCTGGGATGGTTCGCCTCTGGAAGTGGCTCTCCTCCACGCGGATGAGGTACTGCTTTGCCAGGCTGCCGGCGAATGGGATCGCCACCGCCACCGCCTGCGCCCAGCGGCGCAAGTACAGTCCATGGTCCTGGCGGATGGACTGGGTCGGTTTCGTTGCTGCGCAACGGTGCATATAACCCTGACCTAGAGCCGCTATCAAGATGTCTGTCTGCGCCAAGACTCACGGCTGCAGGCCACCAGGCGCAAGCATGGCAGCGTTTAAGCCAGGGGAGGGAGCGCACCAAGGACGCAGCCTTGCCGAGCAGCTCCAGCATTGGGCCACAGGGCGCTCGACGAGCAGGCTTATGAGCACGGGATCGATGAGCATGAGGGTTGGTAGCCGCGGAGCAGCTCGCCCCCCCATGCCGAATGCAGGGACGGCGTCTGCGGACATATTTACGGGCCGCATTTCCTCGTACGACACTCGATCATCATCGGATCCTGCCAAGCTGGTCTCGACCTGGCCGGCCATGACATGGCGACCTCGCAAGGCGTGGGAATCAATGAATAGGCGACCGATCGTCCAAGTGAAGAATTGATGCAGGTCAGGCTTCTGTCGCCTGTAGAGGCTGAAAATGGGGCCGCAATGGCACAACATCCAGCCCCGTCAAGCTCGTCGGCAAACGACAACATCGACATGACGCCTGCAAGTCCTGAGACCAGTGATCCAATACAGGGAATGTCGAGGGAGGCGATGAGGACCTGCCTGTAGCTTCTCTTTATTTTTGCGGATACGCACAATGCGTGATGCGACAACAAATCAGTCGCATCCCGATTCTGAGGCCGGACCGATCCAATCAGCGTCGCTGGGGTCCGAATCGTGTGACACAACCCAACTTGAGGCGCGGTGGCGCGGTGATTGCTGGCTGGACATCCCGTGGGGCGGTGTCTAGGTCGAATTTCATCTGCTTCATGCCCCTGAAACTGATCGAATTCTTCATTCTTTTTCTCGCGACATCCTGCACACGACCATTCGGTTCACTCCGATCTGTCCTGACCCGCGCGCACGCGGTTCGCGGCTGCCACCATTTTCGAGTCGAGCACCGCGACCGCGGCGCGATGCGCGGCCGGCTCGACCAGACAGAGGGCCATGGGACTCTGCTCTAATTCTGCTGACAGGACGGGCGCGAGCCGTCCCAGCCCGCTTTGTCTTAATGCCATCCAGCGCGTGACGCGCCGGTCGTCCTGCGCCCTGCTGTTGCCTCTGCTGCTGGCGCTTCTGGTAGCCCCTGCGCCGGTCGTCGGGCACGCTCCTCACCTTGCCGGGCACATGCTGAGCGCTGCGTGCCCGTCGATGTCGTCCCCACGCTGGGGTCGATTGGGAGACAAGGGGGGATGATCGAGACTGCTGACCGCGACCGTCCCGCCTACTCACGTCAGCCTGCCGCCTGACATGCATGTGCCCTGCTGCTCGTGGTTGTCGCTGCAGCGCGCCTTTTCGGAGGCTCGTCACTCGGGCTGCGGGCGCCGCTTGCGGGGCGAAAGTTCGCGTTTTGGGCCTACGAGGACACGAGGCAGCTGGCCAGCCGCCACAGCAGTGCAGCTCACAGGCATGTGCTGCTTGCCTGCAGGCAGGCTGCTGGTTGCACTTGGCTGGGCTGGCACCCGGCACCCAGTGCGATCGACCAGGCGAGGCTGGAACAGGTTGCGGCGGTGGCCTCCCAAGTCTGCGTGCCGCCGACAATTATCACGGACCTCTGGGCCCCTCCTAGCTCCGGCAACGGTTCCGGCTACGGGTGCTTGCCCCTGCTGCACAGAGTGCTGTTATCGGCCACTCGCCGGCGAGTGGGGGCCTGACCGTGGGCCACTGGCTGCAGGAATTTGAGCGCGCTGTGCAGCGACGGCAGGCTGATCGGCAGTCCAGCCGCCTTCAGCGGCGCCGACACGCAGCACCTGCAGCAGACTCTGGTGCACAGCCGACAGGGTTTCGCCGCCCTCAACGGCTCAGATGACGGGAAAAACGTCCTCACGCTCGGCAGCCAGCCGCCGCTGGCGCAGGCCAGCAGCTGGACGGTGTCCTGCCCCGCCGGCATGCGCGTGTCCGGCTTCCAGAGCAGCACGGTCGACGGCGCCGTCGGCTCCCTCCGGCTGCTGTGCGCGCAGCAGAGCACGCCCGTCGGCCAGCAGCTGTCGATGCCATCGGCGGGCCTCCTGCCGTCCTGCGGTGAGCGCAGCGCGCTCTGCCCTCCCATACCTGCAGTGG
Organism: Trebouxiophyceae sp. KSI-1; assembly: GCA_003568905.1. Lineage (NCBI taxonomy): Eukaryota > Viridiplantae > Chlorophyta > Trebouxiophyceae > Trebouxiophyceae sp. KSI-1. The sequence goes on from BHFV01000405.1 coordinate 9,450, forward strand.
TGCTCGGCCTGGTGGTGGGGTGTCGACAGCGCGGCCTGTTGCCTCCGCAGGGCCCGGCGGCGCTGCTCTGGGGCCCGCGCCGGCCATGCTGCCGCTCGCGATACAGGGGCCGGCGGGACCCGGGCAGGGCGGCCGCCCCGTCTTCCTCGTGTTTGCGGTCGAGTGGCAGGCGCAGCGCCAGGTTGCCGTCCAGGACGTCGCGCTCGGCGTCTGGGGCCTGCAGGTGCCCGGCATGGACGACCTCGTACCGCTCGGCCAGTTCTGCGTCTCCACCGAGGCGCGCAGCCCCGCCCTGCCTCCCCGCGCCGAGCAAAGGGGGGCGCGCGCTTAGAGTGTCGGTCGGCTGCCGGCAGGACCTGGCCCGCCTGACGGCCGACGGCAGCGACGGCACCTGGTTCGGCTGCTTCCAGAGCGCGGTGGCGCCGCCCGGCGTCTCGGACATGGTCGCCGCCCTGCAGGCGGGCGTCAACGGCGGGAGGCTGCAGCAGGCGCTGGCGGGCGTGGGGGTGCCTGTCGCCGGCGCCCGCCTGCTCTCCTACGCCGTCTCCTCGGACCCGACCGGAGGCGGCAGTGCGCCTCCCGCCTGCCCGCCTGGAAACAGCTGTCGGGGCCGGACGTCCTGCGTACTGGCGAAAACCCCGCCGCAGGCGTTGCCCCTCCGCAGTCGCTCGCGCGTAGCTCTGACGTCTGTCTGGCGGGCGCCTGCAGACGGCATGGCGCCGCTGATCCTCGCGCTGCCGCCCGCGCCCGCGCCAGCCGCTCCCGCCCTGGTCGCCGCGAAAGCCAAGCACGACAACTCCAAGGTCGTGATCGCTGCGGGTGCGGCAGCTCCCTTGCCTCTCTGCTGACCGGCTCTTCCGGCCACTGGCGGCAGCGGCCGAGCGCTGACGTGTGTGCAGGCTGTGCGGTGGCGGCCGTCCTGGCGGTGGTCCTCCTCGCCATGGTCGCGTTCCTGCTGTTACTGCGGCGGCGGCGGCGGCAGCGGCTCGGCGTCGTCAGCAAAGTGGCCGCGCTCGTCAGCCGGCAGCGCTCTGCCACTTCCTCCTGCCAGTCCTGCGAGAAGCTGGGTCTGGGGGCCGCCTTCAGCGACGAGGCGCTGCCGGAGCTCAAGCCGATGGTGCTGGCAGAGGCCGCGGCCAACGGCTCGGACGGGCCGGCGGAGCCCGGCGCGGGTCAGGGCGGCGCGCTGGCCGCCTGGCTCTGGTCCGCGCAGCCGCCTGCGGGGGTGCGAGCTCCCACTCCGGATTCCCTACGTGCTCGGCGCGCTGCGCACGGCGAGCGCCGAGCCGTCGCCGCCCGGCGCGCGCAGGCGCCGCCCGCGCCCGCGCTGGCGGACTGGCTCGCGAGCCCGTTGCCGGCGGACCAGGAGGAGCCGCTGGCTTGGGGCGTCGTGCTGGCCGACAGCGCGCCGCGGTCCGACTTGACGGCGGAGCGGAGGGCGCGCGTGCAGGTGCGGCCGCCAGCTGCGCCGCCGCGCACTTGTGTGCGGCTCACAGCGGCCGAAATGCGGTCGCTTCATCAGCAATTGAGCGGCGCGTGCTGTGGCCGGCAGACGGAGGGCGGCTTCCACGTGCGCAACCGCGGCAGCGACGAGGAGGTTGACCGGCGGCAGGCCAGCGCGGCTAGCAGCGGCAGCGGTTACTGGCTCCCGGGCAGCAAGTCCACCTCTCTGCAGATGGCTGATTGGGAGATCCAGCCCGGCGACCTGCAGCTCTGCCAGCACCCAGACGGCACGCCCGTGCAGCTGGGCGTCGGCGGTTTCAGCAAGGCGTGCCCCCTGCTGATCTGACGTCCAGCCACGCAGGGGCTCCCGGCAGCGCGTTGCTGAGAGGCACGGCACCGCCTGCAGGTGTACAAGGCGCTGCTGAACGAGGTGACGGAGGTCGCGGTCAAGCAGCTGGAGGCGAACAGCGCGACCAAGCGGGCGCTCTTCGCCCGCGAGATAGAGATCCACAAGCGCTGCCACAGCGTGCGTGGCGCCTGCTCCCCTCAACGTCTTGGTTGACGGCTGGCCGCCCCTTGACAACCCCGCATGGCCCCACCCTGCGCAGGCGCACGTGGTCCAGTTCCTGGGCGCGTGCCTAAAGTCGGACTGCATGATGCTCGTCACCGAGCTGATGGCCGAGTCGCTGGACATGGTCGTGCACGACGAGACGCGGCCCTTTGCCTGGGAGCCGCAGTGCGCCGTCCCGCCGGCCCGCAGCCCAGCGCGCCACCGCTGCAATGCTGCGGGGCGCTGAGCGTGGCCGCCGCCGCCGTCGCAGGGCGCGCCAGATCGCGGTGGAGGTGGCGCAGGCGCTGGCCTACCTGCACAAGCGGCGGGTGGTGCACCTGGACATCAAGTCGCGCAACGTGCTGCTGACCAGGTCGGCACCTTAAGCTGACTCGGCGCTGCCCTTTCGCTGCCCGGTTGCAGCTCTGACGGGCCGACTTGGGGGGCGCAGGGAGGGGCGGGCGAAGATCGCGGACGTCGGCCTCTCGCAGGTAATGGAGCACACCTACCTGAGCCAGCTGGACGGGCTGGGCACCTTTGCCTACGCCGCGCCGGAGCTGCTGTCGGGCGGCAGCAACTGCTCCACCAAGGCCGACATCTGGAGGTGCGTCGGCTGACCAGGACGCTGCTGCCTTGGTCCCTCTGCATGTCGGCGCTCGCAGGCGCTGAGAGGCGGCGGGCCGCTGCCGTGCAGCTACGGCATCCTGCTCCACGAGATGGTGACGCGGGAGCCGCCCAAGCGCGGCGCGCTCTGCGACCGCGAGTGAGCGCCCCACAACCAGCCGCCGCCCCGAGCCGCGCAGCTCCTGTGTCTGGCCTCGCCGGGGGATTGCCCGGTTAGTCACCGGCACGCTCACGGCGCTGCCGCCGCGGCCGCAGCCCAGAGCGCTGCCCCCGCATCGTCGACCTGCTCATCCGGCGCTGCCTGGAGCGGGACCCGGCGGAGCGGCCGTCCGCGGTCACGATCGTCAAGACGCTGCAGGCGGGCAGCGACGCGGAGGCCGAGGCAATCCTGTTCGCGACTCCGCGGGAGCACAGCCAGCCAAAGAGCGTGGCCCCGCAGACCTGCTCGCCCGGCCACATGCGGACGCGCAGCCTGTCCCGCTGGTCGTCTGCGCCCCTGCTGGAGCGCTGCAGCCTGTGAGCGGGGGGCGGCACTCCTTTTGTGACCCACCGCTTTTCCATCGTTTTTCAGGCTGCTCCTCCTCCGCACGAGGGCTGGCTCTTCCTGCCCCCAGGACGGCGGGCAGGAGGCAATTGGCGGCAAGGGAACAGCGCCGGAGCCGCTCGCCGGCAGAGTCGGGGCCGTGAGGGCGAGGAACTGAGTGAGAGAAAATGCAGCCAACGCAATGACCACGTGCAGTTCCATGTTTATGCGCATCCGTCCGCCCCGTTTGGGCTGGGCCTCGCTTTGATTGTTGTCAAGGCTATCCCTTGCGCAGGCGGCACGAGCGCCGGATTGCGCGCCTCTGGCTGCTGGACCTTTCCCCATGTTCTGCTGTTGGTGCCCTCCCTAGTCCCTCTTATCAGTCTGGCCTGCGCTGTCAGCTCCAGTATCTGAACCCGCTAAAGCTGGTCCCGGGAAGCTGCCCAGGCTGTGCAGGCCGGCCCGCTCTCCGCGGACAGGCCTGCCAGCCGCCCAGCGCGACCCCCCACCGCACGAGATAACTACCCGCCGTCCCTTGCCGCTCCGCTGTGCTGTGCTGAGTCCAGCAGTCCTGGTGACCACACTCGCGACTGGCGGCTTGCATGCGGCGACGCGACCCCGTGAGGACTGCCCGCCTCGCTTGGGGCGCCGCCTTCTCTCGAGCGGCAACCCACGCACCCTGAACGGTTTTTCTGCCCCCAGTCTTGTGTCCTCCAGCACTCCCAACGCGACTGCTTACCCCTTCCCCCTTCTACCAGATCGGCGGCATTGCCAACCTCCTTTCGTTGCCTTTCTGCCTGCCCTACGAGAGTGGCCTGAGGCGACTGCAGTGAACGCAGCTTGTGGTCGAGAGTCTGTAAGCACAGTCGCCCGGCAAGTCACCAACACCCACAAGCACGCACGCACAGCAGGTGGCGCCAGCAGTCAGTGCGCAGGCGAAAGGCCTGGGCGCGCGAGATCCGGCTCCAGCCCGGCTGCCTGCAATTGGGCCTCCATGGCGGCAGCCAGGCGCTGCGCCGTCCCGATGTCGTCGCTCTGCGTCGCCAGCGCCGCCCGCAGCTGGGCCACCTGTGCCGGCGGCAAGGGCGCCGCCAGCTGCGGCTCTGCCCGCGCCTCCGCTGCTGCCGCCGCCCGCCCCCGCAGGCCCTGCGGGCGGCGCCGGCCCGTCAGGAGCGCGGGCCTCACAAGAGCGGCAGCCATTGGGCACAGGGAGCCGTGCCTTGAGCGTGTCGGCCAGCTGGGCCACCTCGCGCTCCAGCGCAGGCAGCTGTTTCGTCCGCAGCCGGGCCTCCGCGTCGCTCGGCGGCTGCGGCAGCGCGGCGTGCAGCTCCGCCAGCAGCTTGACCTGCGGGGCAGGCGGTCGCCAGCTTGCCTCTGCCGGGCCAGCCAACAGATCGGCATCGGGCCATGCGTGCATGGGAGGGGGATGGCACGAGGCGCACGCGGGCCCACAGGTTGTCGTTCCAGCGGCCGGCGCGCTCGAGCCGCTCCTGCAGGCCCTCGCTGCAGCCCTCCAGCCCGGCCGCAGCGGCCTCCAGCGCCTCCAGCCGGGAGCGCTGCGCGCCCGCCGTCGATCCCACCTGCTCCAGCTCCTGCAGGCGGCCACGGAGCGGTTGACGCGGCCGAAGCCTCCCTCGCTGCGCTCAGCGGCGGCCGCCGGGAGAACGGCCGCGCCGAGCGACGGAGCGCGCGTGCCTTGAGCAGCTTGTCGTGCGCGCGGTGCGCGAACTGGACGTGCCCCTGGTTGAGCGTCGCGATCGCGTCGCTCAGAAGCTTTTGGCCGCGCGCGTCGCCCGCGCCGAGCCGCGCGGTCGCCGGCGCCTCCGCCGCCGGCCCGCGCAGCAGGTCGCCGTACTTGGCGCTGACCGCGGCCTCTACTTCCTCGGCCGCGCGGTCGCCCGGGCGGCCGCCCGCGATCCGGGGCTGCGCGCACTCCGCGTCGAGGCGCTCAGCGCCCGCCCTCGGCAACGGCTGGGCGCTCCGCGCGGTTTCGTGGGCGGCGCACCAGCGGCGAGTGCGGGCTGCTGCTGGCCTGCATGCAGCGCAGGCTCCCGTCCGCGAGCGCCAGCGCCAGCGCGGTGCCGTTGAGAGCGTCGCCAACGACTGCGGCGCCGACGGCGTGCGCGCCGCTGCCGCCGGCGGCCCACAGGCGCTCGACGCCGGTCGAGTCGACGTCCAGCCGCAGGCCCTCCCCGCCTGTGCCACGGGCTTCCGTGAGCCCTTTGAGAAGGACCACGCAGGCAGGGCCGGCCGTATGCTGCTGGCAGATGTGCCTTGCCTGCCCTCAAGTGATGCGCCAGCTGCGGGATCCAGGGGGCGCTCAGCAGGTGCACGGCAGTCCGCTGCAGGCAGAACAGGCGTGCCGGCTGGCACGGGTCCGGCAGCAGCCGCGGTGGCTCGTCCCGGCTGCTGTCCGCCTGCAGCTGCGCGGCTGCCAGCAGCAGCAGGCCCGCCTCGCAGCCGGGCCCGCGAGGCACCTGCAGAGCAGTCACCCGAGCGTGACATGCCGCCTGCCCGACGGGGGCAGCAGCCCCCGCGCCTGCTGTCGCAGACTGTCAGCCCTCGCTGCCGCTGCCCAGAAACCCAAGCATGGGCGCGCATGCCCGGGCCAGCGGCTGCGGCAGGCGGTCGGGGCAGGCCACCTGGCTGTCGACGGCCGTCACTCGGCCGCCGGAGACGACGCAGCTGGGTCCGCCGCGCGCCCAGGCGGGCGCCGGCTCGTGCGCCAGCAGGTGCCAGCCGACCAGACCGTCGCCGGTCGCCAGCGCCAGCAGGCTGACCTCGTCATTGCACCTGCGTGCGGCCCGCAAAAAAGCTCAGAACGAGTGCGGCTGCAGCCGCCGTGAACTGCACGGCTATTTTCTGGCTGTTTGCGGCACGCAAGGCGCAGCAGACGCGAGCATCGGCCAGCAGGCGCAGCGCAGATCAGAGCAGCGCACCAGATCAGCGCGATGCTGGCAGCTGCAGCTCCTGATGGCTGCAGCTCGGCCAGGCCGCCAGCGCCGCCGTCCGGGCCGCTGACCGGCAGCGGCCCCTGCAGCTGCGGCACGTGCTCCGCCAGTGCGTGCGGCTGCAGCGCGGTCATGGCAGCACCGCCACTGGGCTTGTCGGGGGTCGCGGCAGGCGTCGCCTCGCCGAGCGCCTGCAGGCCAGGCAGCGTATGCCTGTCAGGCAATGCACCTCGACGGCAGCAGAACGGCCGTCTTTTCGACATGCATGCATTTAGCAGCCGCTGCAGCATCACATGCTGCTGTGCTGCCGGGGCTCCCCCTGCAGGGCCGGGCTTGCTGCAGACGGGCACCTGCTGCAGCCAGGTCGCGGTCGTGAGGCTGTCGGACGCGGCGGCCTGCAGCTGGGCCGCCTGCGACCGCGGCAGCAGGCAGCCGAAGGGCGCGACCGGGCACATGAGGAACACGCTGCCGCTGCTGCTCAGGAGGTAGACCTGCAGGAAGGCGCAAACCAGCTGTTGACAGTCTGGGGAATGGAAGGATGGGCACGCGCTGGCAGGCACTGATTATTGGGCTGCTGCAAATCCAATCAAGCACTTTCCTGCCGCGCATGCTGTGACGGCCAACCACAGCCAGGGGTAGGCCATGCATGCTGCCACGAACGAGGGGCCGTACCGTGAAGCTGCGCCAGCCGGAGCCCCTGCCAAATGCGAACGCCACCGCCTGCTCCCCGTCCTCCTCCGCAAAGCCGAGGCCCCTGAGAGCCACCCGGTGCAACGTGAGCCAGAGGCCGCGAGGCGGTAAGCATGCTGGCAGGCGGGGGGAGCTGGCAGGGCCGCACGGCTGACCGACGAGCTGCAGCCGGAACGTCTGCTCCGCCAGCTGCAGGTCGTCCAGGCAGAAGAGGCGCAGCGTGTTGTCGCTGTTGAGCACCGCCAGGTGCCGGCTGCTGCCTGCGGTCCCGCTGCCCCGGCTCAGTGGCTGGCCGGGGGCAGACTGCCCGTGGCGCTGCCTTCGCAGGGAGGGACCCGCCTGGGTGCCAGGCGAGCTGCAGCACGTGCAGCCCGGGCCGCTCTGCAAAGAGCCCCGGCTCGACGGCGCTGCAGGTGCATGGCAGGCCGCCAGCGGTCGGCGGCGCAGAGCGGGCTGGCCGCAGGTCGACGACCGACACAGCCGAGCACTCGCGGTCCTGCGGGCAGAGACAGTTGGGTGGAGTGATTTCTGGCGCAGGCAGCCTCTAGCTGTGCGCAGCGCAGGCGGGCTGCGCGGGGGACTGCGCAGACCTCTGCGCTGGGACCTGCGACGGCTGCAAAGCTGCCATCGCTGCTGACGGCAAAGTGGCTGGCAAACGCGTCCAGCTGTGGCTGCGGGCTCAGTCGGCGTACGGCCGGCCTGCCTGGCGTCTGGCCAGCCTCCGCCTGCGGCAGCCAGTACACCTGCTGACCGGGTCATGAAAGTGCCTGCTGGCCAAGTGAACCAGCAGTTGGAAGAGCATCCCACCTCTGCTTCGCCCGACAGCTGCTGCCTGACCTTGCTGGCCAGAATGTCGCCGTCAGCCGTGACGGCATAGCTGCAACCGAGCGTAGGAGCCTCAGATCACCGATGAAGCTGCCAGAGGTGGGAAAAGGCGAGTGAAGGCCGAGCTGATGCCATCGAATCCTTGCTTGCTTCGTTGGCAAACCGATTTCACCACGATGAAGCAGCTTGACTTCGTCGGAAAAAGCTGATTGGCTACTGTCAGCGAACTAAAGGAGCGCACAGCGTGCAATAATCGTCTGCAGCCAATGCCCCGCTCTGGTCATCACGAAATGGACGGCTGCCGAGCTCCGCCTCCAGCGCGGCGAAGCGCCGCTGCGCCATCAGGGCAAATGGAAGGTGATCTTCAGGGCCAATAAAGAATGGATCACTCGGGAGGACAGCAGCTGAGTGGGGCTTCTTCAATGCCAGCTGTTCATCAACACATATCAAATCCACTTTCAGACAAGGTCATACGCCTTTTCCAGGATTGGGCTGGCCGGCCCAATCAATTCGGTCATGATACCATGCGCTGGCACTCGCAGATAGGAGACTCGGCAAAATCGCCCAGGCCCGGCAATCATAGCAGCCTGGGGCCAATGCATCATGCGTTTCCGCAGGGCTTCATGTGCTCACAGGCAGGTCAATCATGGCCCTTGTCTTCCTTGTCAGGCCGCAGCATGCTCCGCCGCCGGCCGCGGGGAGGCCAGGCCAGGGCTGCCACCAACCTTGCCAGCCGACCGCGGGCTCACCTGCAAGTTGTCCGCGCCCGGCTTCTCAGGTTTTAATCAGATACCCGCCCACGCAGACAGTCGCCGTCCGACTGACCCTCATTTGCCATGTTGCTGGCTGCTGGGTGGCGCCAGCAGGGCTGGGGGCGTGCCTTGTACCGGCCCTCCAGGACGTCGATGCGTCCATACAGCGCTCGCACCTGCAGCTGCGTGGCAGCCGCCGACTTGTCCGCCAGCGCCAGCTTCTCCTTGAGCCGCGCGATCTCGCCGCGCAGATGGCCCACCTGCTGCCATCCACCGGCTCAGGCCCTGGCTGTCCCTCTCCTTGCGGCAAGCAGCAGCCGCAACAGGCTCCCAGGCGCAGGCGAAGCGCTATTACCAAGGCTGCTGGGGAGTGAGCTCTGGCTCCTGAACGCTTCATTTTGGAGAGTTGACAGAGGGCGGGGGCACAGGGCTGCGAGGCTCGCACCTCCTGCTTGTGCTGCGAGAAGGGCACGGTGCCGTCCTCCTTGATGGCAGCCGCCTCGCGGTGCACCGCGCGCGATGCGACGCCTGCGACGCGACGCAGCTCCCCCTCCCGCAGCTCCAGCTCACGCGCCAGCGTGGCTGCCCTCGCCTCCGCGTCCTGCAGCGGGCAGGAGCGGGCTGGCCGAGAACATGCAGCAGATAGGCGAGCCTTCTCTGCTCACAGGATGCTGCAGCACCCCTCCGTCGTGCCGAACGGCAGCAGCGGCTGCACGGCGCATCGGAACGCCTCGCGCGTCTCTCAATGGCGGCGGCGCAGCCTTTTGCAGCAGAACGCCCCTGCCAGGTCGTGCCGGCAGCTGCTGCAGGGGGGTGCGGCAGACACAGCAGCCGAGCAAGGAGGGAAGCCGGGCAGCAGGGCGGGCGGGGCACCTTGAGCCGGGCCTGGCAGGCGGCCAGCTCGCCGCGCGCGTCCGCGAGCTCCTGGCGCCCGGCGGCCGCGGCCTCCTCCAGCCGGGCATAGTCCTCCCGCCGCTGCCGCTGCACGCCCAGCAGCGTGGCCCGCTCCTCGCCCGCCTCGGCCAGCTGCCGCCGCAGGTCGCGCACGTAATTCTCCAGCTCCTGCGCGAGCAGGGGCCCGACCACCATCGTTCGAGGAGGCCAGAGAGAGCCAGGCTGCGGAGCCGGGGCCGCAGCAGCTGGCCGCCATTGAGCCTGCAGGAGGCGCCAGGGCGCGCAGCTCCGCGGCTGGATGCAGGCATGTGCGCCCGCCGGCAGCCTGCCGCTCCGGGCACAGCCATTCTGCAAGCATTGCATGCTTGCGAGGGGGCGCCGCGCACCCCGTTCTGCGCGACGATCCCGCGGGCGGCCTCCACCTCGGCGGCCATGCGGTCCAGCTCCCGGTCCTTGGCCCGCACCAGCCCCGCCAGCGCCTTGGCCTCGTCCGCGAGTCGCGCGTTGTCGCGCCGCAGCGCCCCCGCCGCCGCGTCCATCTCAGCCACCGCCTCTGAAAAGCCGGTGCCCTGCGCGCGCGGCAGGCGGCTCGGGCGTGAGGCCGGCTGGCGGGCGCCGCATGCATGAGCGGTTTGCCGCGCGGCACAGAGAGGCGGGCGGGCGCGCAGCCCCGCCTGCTCGGCCCGCAGATGTGGCAACTGTGACTGATGGCTGTAAGCGACGTCGCCGAGGAGTGCTGCTGCAGCCGCAAGTGCCCTCTGCCGGGCTCGCGGCCGTGCGGAGGGAGGGCGGGCTGTCGTAAGTGGCAGCCAAACCTGCGGCTGCGCGAGCAGCTTGCGGTTGAGGCGGTCCGCCTGCCGCTCCAGCTCCTGCCGTTCCGAGCGCGCCCGCTGGCCGGCGGCCTCCGCATCGCGCAGCTCGCGCGCCTTGTTGGCCAGGTTGCCTGCGAGGTGCCGGCTACCGGCCAGTGAGGTGGAGGCTTGGCGTGCTGCTCAATGATGGGAGTGGGGTGCCAGCAGAGCGGCAACACCATCGCTGCAGCAGTCGCTTGCTGGCGGCCATTTCGTTCCCGGTGACCTGCTGTGCAGGGGCGGAGGGGGCGGCGCACTCTCGGCAGTCAGCAGCCGCGCGGACAGCGACTCTGCGTCCGCCGTCGCCTTGGCGAGTGCGCGGTCCTTGGCGGCCAGCAGGTGCTTCTGCGTGGCCACCTCCTCCGCCAGGCGGTCGCGCTCGCGCTGCTCCGCCCGAAGATCGTCTCGCAGCCTGCAGCACAGCGCGAGTCACACATCCTGCCTCCCCTGCAGGTCCCTGGGCTTGGAACTGCTGCAGCGCTGTTGTCATGGCGCTGTGAAAGAGCCGAGCATGAGCAGGGCCTGCGCGGCCTGGTGACTTGGGGGGCCCAGGCGGCAGGAGGGAGGCACCTCGCGAGCTCGAATCCAGCCGCCCCAGGCGTGCCCTCCTTGCCAAGCGAGCCGGCGGAGCGCAGGGAGCTGCTGTCCACGCCGCTCTGCGCACAGCAGACGGCTGCTCTGGGCCGCTGAGGCAGGGAAGCAGGCGGCTCTGGCACAGCTGTCGGGAGGGGCTTGCCGTCGACTTGCGCAGCTGGGAGCTGCGGGTCTCGCGGGGGATGATGCGGCCGCGTGGCGTGGTCTGAGGCGACTTGAAGCCCTTGGCATCGGGCGTGCCAGAGGTCGAAGACCTGGCAGGCAGACAGCGCTTCAGCAGGCAACTGCCGGTGCGGCTTTGCGGGCCACTGAGCTTGACAAGAAGTGCCGGCCAGCTTGCCTGCGCTGGGTGGGCCTGGCCGGCGGCAGGCCGCTCTCGGAAACTCGGCGCGGCTTGGCGGGCGCGGGCGTAGGCACGGTCTCCTGCTGCTGCAGCGGCGCCTCGTTCTCGTTGCCAGAGCTCTCCTGCAGCGTGGCGAGCTCTTCCAGCTGCTCGGCGACGGCGTTCGCTTGGCTGTCCATCGCCAGAGTCGCAACAGCGGCCTCGCGGGCCGGCAGCTCGGCCTGGGGCGCCTCCATTGCCGCCCTGCACACGTCAACGGTCAGCTCGCTAACCACGGCAGCGTTGGCGCGCACTCGTTGCTGTACGCAGTCAGGACGGCGTTCTGACGCTTGGACGGGCAGTGCCTCGGGCACTGCCCAACGAAACGCTGTCGCAAGGTTCTCATGTGCATGAGGCGGGAAGCATGAGGTGGGAAGGGCGCACGTTTCGCCTGGCACCAGCGCTGGGTGCTGGGTGCTGGGTGCCGAGTGCTGAATAGCTGATAGCTAGTGCTGAGTGCCCTGGCCGCTCCGAGTGATTCAACACCCTGGGGAGCGAAGAGCAAATGGCCGCGAGGCGCGAGGCGCATGCACAAGCAATCGCCTGGTGCCCATCACTGCGCACGGCATAAGCCGCCGATCGGCTCGCAGCGAGTAACTGGCTGCCTGACGTGTTCCCGTGCATAGGCCCGTGAATAATCTTTGGGCCAGCCAGCCAATCAGCCATGCCTTTCGCAGTCCCCCATCTTCCGCACAGCGTCTTGATTGCAATCTTCCGACACCTGGACGCCCGTCAGGTCCTTTCATGCTCGCAAGTGAGCAAGGCTTGGCTGGAGGCCGCAAGGTCTGAGGTGGTCTGGGCAGGCCTGAGTGCCGTCGAGTTTGGCGGCGTCCTGCCGTCCATACACGGCGTACCGGCTGCCGGCAGCAGCCCTACCTTCAGCACCCTGCAGGCCCACCTGCGGGTGCGAGCCGTGCCGACCAGGGAAATCGTTACAAGTGCGGCCTGTTTGGTGCTTGATACACCTGACCAGCAGCCGCTGCAGGAGCCCAGCCGCACCACGGACGCAGTGCTGCTGACACATGCACAGCACACAGCGCGGCTGGCTGCGCTCAAGCAGCGCATCCGCAGCTGGAAGGTGTCTCTGCTCAACTGCATCCGCATGGAGGAGGAGCTCTTTCCGGCGCACCACGCAGTGTGGACTGCGCAGGGCGTGAGTCTGTACTTCAGCACGTTCAGGCAGCCGTGGCCGGCACGCGGCGCGCTACTGGTGTGCTGCCAGCCCAACTCCAGCTTGCCTTTGGCCCAGCTCCTTGTGCCCAGGTTCAGGCTCACCGTGTCTCGCCTGGTGGGTTCGTGTGCACTCGCTTAGCTGCTGGCCCAAGTGCGACACGTCTCTGTCCCAAACGCTTTCCGCGCACTGCAGCCCACGAGTGGAGGCGGCTTGCTCGTGCAGTGCCTGCAGGTCCGGGCTTGCCATGACGGCGGGGAGACCACGGTCACATCTGCACTGGGGCTGCACACAGCGCTGTCCAACCTAGACAGCCGCGAGCTGCTGGAGCAGACGCACAGGACGGGTGAGGCCTGGGCAGCAAGCTTCATTGCCTTCTTTTGCGCGTTGAAAGCCTGCTGGACTGCCTGTCAGCACAGAAACGGCCTGCTGCTGGGAAGGCGTGCACACCAGCATCCCGAGGCTGACACGCCGCAGGGCTGTCAACCTGGGTCGAGGCCGGCGGCTGGCTGGGGCTGCCTCGCAAGCCGATCCTGGTGTTGGGAGCGTACCTCCACTGCCAGCAGCTGCTGGAGGCTCCCTGGCCGTTCAGCCTGCCACAGGCGCACCCCAACCCCCTCCTCTCGGCAGCTCCAAACCGCAGCAGCTCGGCAAAGTGATGGGCCGCGCTCGCTCGCTTCAGGGCGAGCACCCGGCTCAGCAGCCCCTGCCTGCGCGTGCAGAGCCTGCCGCTGCTGCGGTGGGTCCCGGCCGCTGCTCCAGCTGCGGGCGGGCCAGCCTTCGTGGCGGTCCTGGACTTTGCCACGCACCCGGCTGGCGAGCCGCTGGGGGCGCTGGCGATCCCCATCGGTGCAGACGCGGACGGCCACGCCGACCGAGACGGGCTGCCGCAGCTGTCGGCCCCGCTGGAGCGCGCGTGGCTGCTGGGCCGCAGCTCTGCGCTGGCGGGCACGCCCTCCCCGGCCTTCCTGCCTGCTGCCCAAGCACGCCTCGGCGCACAGCAGGCCGGGTGCGCTGCCGCTGTCCAGCCTGCATGCAAGCGGCAGCTGCAGGAGGGAGACGCAGCGCCACACCGCCCCTCGAAGCTCATGTGCTCGCGGTGGTGTGAGCAGCGGCTGCCGCAGACCGGGCGGAGGAAGCGGGGGAGCCGCCCGCGGCAGCCGGAGGGGTGCCTGGCGACTGGGACCCGCGGCTGAGGCGCATCCTCGGCTGGCTGGGCGGCCAGACGACCGCGGACCTGGCCCTGTACGGCCGCAGCGGCCGGCTGCTGATGGGGCGCGTCTGCATCGACATCTGGGAGGCGGCCGGGAACGGCGAGGACGGCCTGCCCATGGTGCCGCCCCCCTTTCGGCGGGCTCAGCAGGCTCTCTGCCCTGGCAACTGCTCGCTCACAGCGCACGCCTGAGCTGCTGTAGCCGCATGGCTACGGCCGTGCGAGACCTCTGAGCAGCAGGCGGGCGGCTGCAGTCCTGGAGGCTCTGCTTCCTGCCGGACGACATGGACTGCCGGCGCCCCTCCCTGGTCGCCAACGCGCTGAGCCTGCGGGTGTGCGACGGCGGCGAGGGCAGCAGCCCTGTGGCGACAATCGAGCTGGACTTGCAGCGCGAGGCGCGACAGGCGCTGGCCAGGCTGGCCTGAGTGCAGGAGTGCGGTGGTCGCCTTAGGCACTGAATGCTGGCGCTCGGGACGGTGTCAGTTACGCAGCAGTTACAGGCCGCCGCAGGCCGCGCCCGGCGCGGCAGGATGTTGGCGTGTCGCAGCAACAGCGAAGGACGCACCCACTGGTGCGGCGAACCGAAAATCCAACCGCTGGGCCGGGCAGCTGTCCGTTCCAAAGCGAGGCAGGCAGCAGAGGAGTGTCAGAGGAGGGGAGTGTGGGTGCCTTTATTTTCTTGCCTATCATTCAGATGCTGCGGCTGCCGCCTGGGGTGGTGAGACAAGTCATTCGCAGTGTCGATCGAGACTCCTGGTGGGATGGAAATTTCCCAAACCCCTAACCGTGGCAGGAGGCTGCTGGGGAGCCACGCATGTGCTGCGCTGGTACCGGGGCCCCCTTTTGCCTCTGGCCTAAATACAGTGTGAGCCGTGCCTTGTCCACGGGAGACTTGAGGAGCAAAAAATGGGTCGTGTATATGTACAGGGCACAGGATCTCAGGCTGCTGGCTGAGGTTGGGGGACGCCTGCTGAACCAACAAAATTGTTGCGCCTGGCGCTGCGTGGTCGTTCATGGGGGGGGGAGGGGGAAAAGTGGAAAGCGGACGAGCAGGGGGTGGTAGGCGGATCACGGCCCGCGAGCTTGACAGCCACCGTCTGGCCTGCATTGCTTGCCCTCCGCCGGCGGCTGCTCTTCCTTCGTCGCCTCCCACTCCCAGGCGCTCGTGTTCACCTCCGGGGGCAGCGGCTCGCCAGCGGCTGGGTCGAATCCCCAAGCGTCCGCAAACCGCTTCTTCGCCTGCGTCGGCGACGCCAAGCCTCAGACAGGCCTAGCTCCGCCAAAACCGGATGTTCCGTGTGGAAGGCGACGGCAAGCAAGCGCACCTGTTCCGACTGATCGCGAAAGTACCTATCCACCTCATCGCGTGTCGCTGCCTCGGGCCAGAGCTCGCGCTGCGGCGTGCGCGCCGTCTCTGGCGGATGCCGCGAAGGGAGGGGGGTGCCGTCACCGCCTGCAGAAGCTGAACAAAATCAGGGACTTGTGGCGATGCATTGCAAGCTTGGCCGCAGGGGCGCGTGGGTCGAGCCGAGCTTCCTGGACGCGGCGTCAGGCCTAACTTTTTCAGGGGGATATTTGCAGATGCGACGACCGAGCACCGAGTTCGGCACGCCCGCAGGCCAAAAGAAGCTCTTCCAAGCACAAGGCGCGAGCGGCGCACCTTCGCGGGCTCCACTCGCCGTGGAAGCGCAATCGCCGTGCGGAAAGACGGATGTCGCTGTTGTTGAGGGGAGTGCAGCACTGACAGGTGCCGCACTGCGGAGGGTCGCCTCGTCCTGCTGCATGCTTCGTCGCCCAGGCGTGGGCCAGCTTTCGGCGAGCACACCCATCGACAAATCCGCGTTCACCGCCTCTGGTTCCGCCGCAGGCCCCCGTGCTGCGTGCGCCCACCGCTCGCGTCGACCTATCGGCGAGCACGGAGCAGTAAAATGTTTAGGCAGAATGCAGGGGAAGAGGGTGAGGTGAGTGTCTTGCCCTTCGACTCCGCTCTTCACCACGCAAGACAGTTGGCCGGGGGCTGGGGCGATCGAAAGTGCAAAGAGCGAGACAGACCTCGCGGTTACTGTCCCCCTTTGACCGGAAAGCTTTTCTGCCTGGAACATCGACGCAGCCGGATCCAAATTGCCGTTTCCCCTTGGCCAGGGCCGGGACGGCAGGATGGACACGCGGAGCGTCGCCAGCGTGGAGGATGATGACCGGCGCTCGGTCGCCAGCACGACCGCGACGACCGCCTCGCTAGCGAGCCGCATCCAGAGTTTGGCGGTGGATTTTGGGCCTGCTAAGGCTCACGACTCGGCCAGGGGCATCGTGGAGGCCGACGAGGAGGAAGAGGAGGAGGAGGAGGAGGAGGTGGTGGAGATCCCCGAGGAGCAGCTGCTGCAAGAGCTGGACCGCCAGGAGCCGGCCTTCCAGGTGACGATCCCCCAGCCGCTGCGGCGGGTCCACGCCCTACAGTGCAGAGGACGAGAGCATCTGACCCTGCTGCGCGCAGGTCTGCTGCCGCCTCTTTCGTGCGGTGGGCCCCGGCCTGAGCCTCAAGCGGCTGACGTTCGAGCAGGCTGAGGGCTTCCAGCAGAAGGGGTGCGTCGCGCCCTGGCTCGCTCCGCCCGCTCCCCTCAAGGCTCTGGCAGCCGCAAAGGGCTGCCTGCCTGCGCAGGTACCTGGTAGTGGACGGCTTCCTGGCAGCTGACCATGCGATGCGTGTGCGGACAGAGGCGCTGGCCTTTGTGCGCCAAGGCACGCCTTGTTTCTGGGCCTTCGTTCCGCGCAGGGCTGTGGAGTCGCGCCCAGACTCCCGCCTGCCCTGCTGCAGGCCGCCTGCAGGAGGCGTGCAACATACACCGCGGCAACGGGCTGCAAGGCGCGGCTCAGGCTGCCCCCGCCCTTCGCCGCACGGCAGGAGCGTGCCAACCTGCAGCACCGGGGGCTGATCCCGGGGGAGCGTGCTGCCTGCAGACCGGACTGCGCGTGGCGACGCCATCATGTGGCTGCACCCGGGCACCTCTGCGGCCGCCTCGCCCAGCTTCACCGCCCTGCTGGCCGCCTTGAAGGTGTCCCGCAACCCCCGGCCTCCAGCAAGAGCCTCCCACGAGCCTTGCCGCCGCCGCCGCTGCTGCTGCTGCCGGTGACCTCGTGGGGCGCTCGGCCGGCCTGAGGGGGAAGGCCGGCGCTCGGCGGCAGGAGCTGCAGGAGGACCTGGCGCAGGTGATGCGGCTGCGGGCCCGGGCGCCCGAGCTGCAGCTGGCGCACTACCCGCCCAACGGCGCGCAGTACGTGCGGCACCGCGACGCGTTCCCCGACGACGCCCTCGACAGCGGCGAGCGCAAGGCGCGGGGCCCCTCCCCTCCCCCTTGCGTCGTCAGGGCGCCTGGCGTTCGATCCCGGAGTGTCTGGCTCCAATCAGCGCATGGTTTGCTGACATGCCGTGGCGCGTCGCTGGAGCTGCCTGCCGGGGCTCCGCCTGCTGGCTGTGCGCCTCGAATTGGGCGGCGATCGTAGCATGTTTTCATGGTCCGGTGGCGTGGGCTCAGGCCGCCTCTGCACCGGCAGGTGACGGCCATCGTGTACGCCAACCCGGGCTGGCGGCGCGAGGACGGCGGCAAGCTGCGCCTGTGGCCGCCCCTGCCGGCCGTCGTCGCTGCCGCCGCTGCGCTCGCCAGCAGTGGCGGCTCCGCCGGCACGGCAGACGCGAGCCCGCGCGCGGCCCCGGGCAGCTGCGGTGCGGCGCCCCTGCCGCGCCCGTCCGCTCGGACGCGTTTGTGCGAGCTCGCAGCCGAGTCACGCGTGACGCGCACGCTGTCTCGC
>BHFV01000406.1:0-26448 GCA_003568905.1 Trebouxiophyceae sp. KSI-1
CGGGGGGGTCTCTGAAAGTGGGAGTGTTTCTGATATGGTTTAGGGTTTGCGGCTTGTACCTGCAGCAGACAGCGCTCACGCGCGCACACCGCTTCCAGCAGCGGCCTAGGACCTCTGGGAAAAAGTGATGTATGGGGCCAGATAGATTTTGAATGGGACTTTTGATACTAGATGAGATATTGATAGAGTTTAGGGTTTTCGACCCGTGCCTGCAGCAGGCAGCGCTCTCGCGTGCACATCGCCTCCAGCAGCAACCGACTTTCCAGGAATGTGATCGTGCCAGCAGCCTATCGAGAGAAAGGACTTGACGGCCACTTGTGTTACCAAACCAAATCCTAAACCCAAACCCCCTAGAACCATAGAACCAAGTATGAGAGGCGCTGGGGCGCTCATAGGAGGAGCAAATGGGTGCGTTCGATGTTATGCATATTTTAGGGTTTTAAGGTTTGTATTAGGGTTAATCTAGGGTGCATTTAGGGGTGATATAGGGTTGATATAGGGCTCGCCTGCAGCAGGCAGCGCTCTCGCGCACACACAGCTTCCAGCAGCGGCCGAGCCTCCGGCTTGACCAGCAGGCAGTCGTTCTCCTGGTACTCTGCGCCCCAGATCTCCAGGACGCTCATCGTCTCGTCGCCTGCGTTACGTGACAGCCTCGTCACCAAGGCAGGAAACTCCGCAGGCAACGACTCCATGCGTCCATCCCCTCAAACGGCGACGAATATACATGTGTGTGTGTGTATATGTGTATGTAACATAATGATAGAATACTGAAAAATTGGCTTCCTCCGCTGCTTGCGATTGAAACCCTGCGGGGGGAATCTCTGTCTGTCATATTTGACAGAGAATTGCTCCCAGAACCACGTGCATGTCAGCCGCATGAGCCCTGACTTGTGGGTTTTTGGTGAGGGGCTGCCTGGCCATCGAATGCAACAGTTTTCGGCAGTCTAGAGGGCTAGGGGCGGCAAAACGGTAAAACTCACCCAGCTTGATCTCGCGCACGTCGATGGTCGCTCCCAGCGGATAAATTATCTCCTTCACCTGCAGCGCCGGCAGAAATGCATCGGTCCCTAGGAAATGCGTCTTTTTCATGCATCGTTTTTTCCCGACATGCACGGTTTTTCATCGTTATTTATTCGTTTCTTTTCTCGCATTCATCTACACAAACAGTTCCCAGTCTTATCTGCTTCTCGGCAGCTTCCTGCCACGCAATGCGCGTGCGGGTAAACCCTAAAACATCCTCTGCGGGATGGTGCGGATCCGGCCGGCGAGAGGGGAGGGGACGAGGAGGTTAGGGTTTTCGGGCTTAGGGTTTAAGAGGCAGGGGCGGCGGCGGGACGCACCACGTTGCAGTTGCCGCCGGCGCCCTGGTCGTGGATCTGCTCGATGGGATTGGCGGGCCCGAGATCGACGCAGGCCCGCACGACCCGCCACAGCTTCTGAGCCATCTCGGCGTCGCCGCGCTGCGCGTCGGTCGTTAGGGTTTAGCGAAAGCCCCGAGTTCAGGGTTTTTCAGGGTTTGGGGATGCAGGGCAGAAAGCCTGGCAGCTGGTAGTTTGGCGGGGAGGTGCGCGCCTATTTACAAGCAAACGATTAGAATTAAACGTATTTTAATATTATGGTTTTCGATATTCCTGTTTAGGATTACAGCGAGTTTCACTGCTGTGAAAATGCAGGATTTCAGACCCCACGCAAAGAGACAGACTGCCTGCAACAGCCTCCGGCCCTCCCTGCTGCCCCGTGTGCATGTGGCTAACCCTTAACCCTAAACCCTAACCAGCATGCGGCTCCGACCCGGCTGCTGCCAGGCTGGCTCAGAGACAGACACGGCCCCTTGCAGCCCTCGACTCTGAATCCTAAATTCGAATAAAATTTGGCAAATCTGCCCGCGCGAACCTCGCCGAGCTCGAGGCCCACTCATCAGAGCAGAGCGACGCCGGCTGCCCAAACCCTATTCTGAAACCCTAACTTCAAAATGGGTTTCCCGCTCACCTGCACAGCGTTAAAGTCGAGATCCGCCTCGTTGCCGTCTGAGGCTTAGCCGGCCGCCCAAACCCTATTCTGAAACCCTAGCTTCGAAAAAAGGATTTTCCCGCTCACCTGCACAGCGTTGAAGTCGAGGTCCGCCTTGTTGCTGCCGGAGGCGACGCTGGATGCCGCGCCGCCGCCCATGCCGATGCGGTAGGCCGGGCCGCCGATCTTGACAATCAGCATCCCGACGGCGGGATCCCGCTTCTCGAGGTGCTCGTGGTCGATCTGGCCGAGGCCGCCGCTGCAAGGACGGGAAATTTGAAGCTGTTAGGGTTCGTGTAGGGTTTTGGAGAACTGGCGACACAACCGACGATTTCTCTGCAGGCTTTTGGTTTTAGGGTCCTACCCTAACCCTAAACCTCCAGATTAGGGTTAAGGTGACCCTAAGCCCTAAGCTGGAGAAGGAAAAAGCGCTGGCAGAACTATCGAAGAAATGGCAGTGGAAGGCATTTCGATGGCCGGTCTCCCCTGCAAGCCAACTAGGCGGCAGATCCCAAGACCCTAAATAGGGCAGACATGGTCATGTTTGATCAACTCGTGCCGCTCACCATCCCTGATTGAGAAAACAACATTACTCACCAATACATGGCTCATAAACGTCGGGGAAAAGAGTATTCTTCGGGCGGATGTGACGAGGACTGAGTAACGTCCCAGAGGGGTTTACATTAAACCCTAAAAAACAAAAAGCGCGCATCGACAAAAATCGGCTTGATCCACTCCCGCCACTTGCTGTTGCTAACCGAGGGAAAATATGACATTCCGTCGACTGGAAAACGCAGAGAAAAGGCTTTTTTCCCAGTCTGAAAGGCAGACTTTCTTCCTTAAACCCTAGGAAGAGCGCGCCTGAACATGATCGGCTTGATCCACTCCCGCCGCTCGCCGTTGCCCAGCCGCAGGCCGAAGGCGCGCGTGTAGCCCGCCAGCAGCGGCTCCCCGAATTTGTTGCCATAGTCGGAGGCGCCGTTGGAGGCGTCGATCAGGATCTGCGATATAGGATTTGGAATTGAGGGTTTGGGTGTCACGTCACGGCCGTCCCGTCACACCCCCCTCCCTTGGCAACCGAGAGAGGTGATGCCATTTCTGGCTGTAATCCTTCATCGCCCCTTCCGTGCAGCGCAGGTGGGGTTTCCTGGTTTGGGCTCGTGTTTGGTTTCGCGTCCTCTGACGCCCCGATCGCGTCTTCGGAAGGAAAACCCTGCAAACCCTGATATGTCTAGGGTTTTATAGGGCCCTATGTGCAGCAGCGGCGCCGGGCTATCGGGGCACTCCCAGCTCCCATTTCCCCACGGTTCTGCCGCGTCAACCAGCCTGAACAAACCCCCCAAAACCCAGATTTCTAGGGTTTCAGCCCTAACTGCAGAGGCGGCACTAGGCTGTCGGGGTACTCCCAGCTCGGCCGTCCTCCCACGGCTCGATCGGGCTTCCGAGACCCAAAGCTGAACCCTGAAACCAAAACCTCGAAACCCTTGGGGTTTTCCGGGGTTTTACCTGCAGCGGCGGCGCCAGGCTGTCGGGGTACTCCCAGCTGGCGTCCTCCCACGGCTCGGTCGCGTCTTCCAGCCTCAGATTTCCGACGCAGTAACCGGCCGTGGCAGCTCCCATCAGGCTGCCCCTGCCGGTGGCGTGAGTGTCCCTGATGCGGCCGCCCGCGCCCGTCTCGGCGCCTGGCACGTGCAGGCACGTGTCTAGGGTCAGATTAGGGTATTCATAGGGTTTAATAGGGTTTGCTGCGGGGTTTAGAGTCGGGCACGAAGGGCTCGCGGCTGACAGGGGCAGCAGGCTCGGTCGGAGAACTGGTGGGGGTTGAGTTAGGGAAGGGTAAGGGAAGGGTTTGGGGAATGAGGTTTGAAGAAGGGCTCGACGGCGCGGGTGGTGTGAGTCAGCAATTGGCAGAACCCAAGGTTTCGATAGAGGAGGAAACGGCGACACGGGGAAAAACCGTGCATACTTGCTGCTCTCTGCAGTCACCGAGGAGTCCCTTGGGAAAATACAATTTCAAAAAACCCTGCAAAAGGGGTGAAAAGGAAACCTGGGTGGGGCGTGACTGCGCAGGGTAAGTTGTGCGTCTCTGCCACGTTTCGCGCATCGACGAGGAATCCCAGACCCTGAACCCTAAATCAGCGAGGAGTTCCAACAAAATATGAACATTCATAAACAACACCTTCCAAAAGTGGTGCAAGAAAACCTGGATAGGGCAGAAGGAGTGGAAGGAAAACCTGGGTAGGACCTAACGGCACAAGTTTGTGCGTCTCTGCTACATTCCGCAGAAGGTGGGAATCCCGAGGAGGCCTACTTTTTAAACTATATGCATTCAACACCCTGACAGAGGGTCGAGAAGAAAACCTGGGTAGGGTGCGACCGCGCAGGGGAAGTTGTGCGTCTCTGCCGTCAGAAGAACATCCCAGTCTCGCTGCTGAGGCCGCAGCGCACTCGGCTGCCCGGGCCGCTCCGGCAGCAGCGGGCGCACCGGGCCGCCCCTGCAGGGCGCAGCCGGTTCTAGGGTTTTGGATTCAGGGTTTAGCCATAAACCCTAAATTTCTGCAGGGTGCAGCCGACACAGCCACTCTGGATCTGCGCCTTGGCAAGCTCGAGACGCTGTAATTAGTAATATTAGGGTCCGTATAATTGCAAGGTTCGGTATAATAATATAATAATAATAAAAATGCAATATAATATTAGGGTCGAGAAAATTAGTAATATTAGGGTCGGTATTATCAGTAATATTAGGGCTGCCTTTAGTTAGTAATTTCAGGGCTGCCTATAATTAGTAATATCAGGGTCCAGATGATGGGACTGTGCCGACTCTGAGGGCTCAGCGGCTGGACGCTGCGCTCGCAGCTCAACCCTTGCAAACCCTGCCAAATGACCTGTCAGAGCCCACGAGCCAACGTGAGAAATTGCCAGATCGCGTGCGTTACCAGCGTCAGTTACGAGACGGGGGACAGTTACGATCAGCGGCAGGAACCCGCCTGATAGCCGAGGAGTTGTCCTTGAAGCCGATGACCGAGTTGGTGGGGTTGGCCTTCAGGGTGTCCTTGACGAGCCCCATTAGGGTTTCCGGCACAGGCTGGCCGTCCACCACGAGCTCGGCGCCGAAGAACCAGTGGCGCCTGCGGCCGGCGATCGGTGACTCGGCACTCAGCACTCGGTGACTAAGCGCCCGTAGGGCCGAGGAGGCGGCGGCAGCGGCCACAAAGCGGCTCAGCAGTGCAGCCGAGTGCCCATTGTAATAGGGCATTTCAGGGTCGCTTAAACCCTACAGACCTCCGAAATGCGGCCTCCTCCCAAACTCAAACCAACCTTCTGCAGAGCCAACAGGCTGCAGTCGTTGAAAGAAAGCCCTAGCAAGCCCTAGCAAGCCCTCGCCAAGCTTGCAGGGTAGCAACCAAACCTGCAGAAGCGCCTCACAGACATATAAACCCTGATTTGTCGGCCGAAGACCCTTCTGAACCCTAAGGCAGCGGGGGCCGCACGAGTGCTCGCTGTTGCTCTGTGCCATGTCGAAGAGCTCAACGGTCGTAGGGTCTCGCTTTAGGTCTTCGGTGAACATCCGCAGGTAGTAATCCTTGTCCCAGTCGTCAAACCCTAGGCCCAGCTGCTCGTTGACCTACAGGGCGATGCGGTAGGGTTTGCTCCCGGCCTATCCTCGTGCGGCCAGAAGGGGCGAAACGTTCTGCCGGAAATACGGGGCCGGCAAAAGGGCAAAAACGTTTTGCCAACATACAGGGGCTGTTCATGGTTTTAGTATTGGGTTTAAAGGTGCTAGAAATGACATTCCTCGAGAGGGAAGCTCGCGCTGCAGCCACATCAGAGGGGCATGAGAATGCAGCGCTGCGAAGAAGAGATCAGTCATCGGCAAAACGCGTGAATCAAGCGCTGCTGTCAGGGTCTGGAACCCTATATCCCCAACCCTGGCAGGGTTTTGCATGCAGCGCACCTCCTCCAGAGCCGCCATGCCGCGCTCCAGCAGCGGCACAGTTGTAACTGGCGCAGGAATTACGTCAGCCCTGAAGGTCTTCAGCGGGGCCGGGTAGACCTCCTCCGTCATGCGGTCGTGCACCTGCAGCACGATTAGGTTAAGGTTTAGGGTTTCCGGTTTCGGAGTCAAGGCACTTGGCAGCCGCTCTCCCACTGTCCCTCGCCTGACCAGCCGTTGTGCAGTGGGGTCTAGGGTTTTTTTAGGGCTGTGGAGAGGGTTCCTATTCCTTCTTCGTCTTTGAAAGAGGTCTGCGACGCTTTCAGAGGCGCTCAGAATGCGACAATCGTGCTGGGGCCTGGCTTCCCCGCGGCTGCCGATGATTACTAATCGAATCAAACACTGAAGCAAATGATTACATCAATGTATAAATCAACACCCCTTCATTCGGGGCACCGTAAGCTGTGTTTGTGGGTGGGTGCGCGCGCGTGTGTGTGTGTGTGGGTGGGGGGGGTCAGCTTTGTGGCGGGTGATCTCACCATTGCGGCAAAGGCAGCCTTCTCGGCGCCGCCCAGCGGCTGGCCGCTCTCCAGCAGGAAACGGCGGGACACCTCTACTCGGCTGACCTTGCCTCCGAGGCCGCAGGAGCCGCAGATGCTGGCGGCATTGGCCGCCCATGCGGTCGAGAAGCTCAGCCGCGGGCCGACCTGCGGTCGCGAGCGTTATGTGACGGCATGGCACCGTTACGGGCGTTACGTTACGCGTCACGGGCGTCACGTCACGCGCCTCGTGCCGCACAAGCGGCGGGGGCGCCGGGGGCGGCGGCGGGGAGCATCGCAAGAACCCTAGATAGGACCCTAAGCGCTAGGGTCGCTCAGGGTTTGCGGGCGGGGAAGCTCTTGGCGTTCAAGCAAGGCAGCGGCTCGGAGCCGAGACGGCGGAGTGAAGCCGCGGGGTCGCAGCAGCACTCGGAGAAAAAGCCGCCGGCGGGGGCTGATGCAAGCCAATTGGCCGATATTTGGACGGAAAGAGCTGTCACCACGGCGCGGTGCAAGCAGCCTGTCCGAGTTTACGACCCTAGAGACCCTAAAGAGGCGAGTCATAGGGGCGCGCCTCCACCACCGTCTGGTTGGGCCCGGCCGACTGCAGCCAGCTGGCGGCCGCCAGCTTTTCTGGCTCAAAAGTCTCCCGCAGCAGCCTGCAGGGACGGCAGCCGTTTTTATATTTATCATTATATTTATAACCAGATTGCCCTCATAATTATAATAAATTATATTATTATATATTCATAATTATATTTATAATTATGATTGCCCTCATCAACATTTTATCATTAGTTTCGTGATCATTGTCACAATCAGAATTTTAATCAGTATCGTACTTGATTTCTTCTTATCACTCTTTTTTCGATGTTGACAATTGTGGTTCTGCCCGATTCCTACAAAATGAATGCATGACCATTATCGATACGCGCCTCCGTCATTGTAACAAGCTTTCCATCAGAACGCCAAGGAGGCGGCAGTAATGCAACAGCAGAGGCCAGCGGCCGCTGTTTAGTGTTTATGGTTTAGGGATGGTTAAGGGTTGGTTTGGTTTAAGGTTGGAGAGCCCCAAATTCAAAACCCTAAATGCGATTCGCGGCCGCCTTATGGCGAGGTGGGTCAGCATGCAAACAGCCTGGCTCAGAAGCCCCCCTTGCCCTGCCTGCTGCTGCCTGCCGGCTTACAAGTCCAGGCTTGCGCCTTGGCAGCCTGGCGCCCCTTTTTGTTGAAAGCTGTTTTAGTATCCCCAAGAGTTCATGCATGGCAGGCAGGAAGCGAGGCGCAGAGAAGGCAGCCCTTTGCAGTGCGCGACTTCAATACAAGACAAGATTCTTCCAAGATTCGTTGAGGTGAGGAAGAGGTTCCCACCAGACAAGGGTCTCCGACTCGGAGGCTGTCAGCGGCTCGCTCAGAGCGATGTTGAAGCACTGCAGGGCGGCCGGGCATGTGATGTTCGGACTCCATTCACAAGGCAGGCAGCCACAAGCCAGGGCCAAAGCTCTGGTGACTTGCCAGCTCTGTTGTGATGCTCTGCACGCTGGCGGCAGCCTTCTTCTGGACCTGCAGCCGGCCGGTGCAGAAAATTCTGCAACTTGTGGCGCTTTTCGCTTGCCTAGATGGGCTGGCTGCGGGCATGCCTGCTGCAGCAGCGTCTGCTCGGCGGATGGCGCCAGGCCCGGCGAGCGGTACAGCTGCACGACGCCGGCGGAAGACTGCAGCACATCGGCCGGCGACGCGCCCTGCGCGGCCTGCAGTGCAGTTTGCATGCTAAGCTTCAGATGTGAAGCAAAAGAAATGAAACAAATATCTGCGTCCAAGCCGTGGCATGAATCCACCTCCTGGACAGCTCTCGCTACGCCTGCTTCACGCCCCCGTCGCGCCTCGCCTGGCCCTGCGACTAGGTCCACATCCCGGTGTCGGCGAGCTGGTGTCTCTGGGCAGTGGGACGCAGGCCAGGCATTGCTACAAGCTACAGAAGCCACAGCACTCATTTCGGAATTAAATGGCGCACCGTGCGGCAGTTGCCGGCCTGGCAGCGCGGCTGTCAGCTGATGGCGCGGCCTGCATCGGCAGCGGCAGAATGTTTCGAGCTTTCGACAGCAGTCAAGGCAGTCATTGCCGCACTGATGCGAGTACCGGAGCGGAATTTCACCTGCCAATCTGCGCCCGCGGCCGGCGGCAGTCGGTGCCCGGGGCGGGCAACGGACCGCCGCGGCCCGCGCTATGCAGCATCATGATGCCCCTCTCCCAGGGTCCTCACTCAGTCAGGATCGTTCGCACTACATGCGCAGCAGCGCGCGGCGGGCAAATGCTCCCTGCCAGCCTGGCGTCGAACGCAAATGGTCCTCCGCCAGGTGGGCATCCCGCCACACGCCACACGCTGAACACCGGGCGCTTCGAGATGGTAAGCGAGACGAGCGTGCAGGCGGCTGCAGAGCCGGTGGTCTCGCTAAAGCAGGCCTCGCTCGCCAAGCAGCTCGGGGATGCTGAGGCCGTGCGCGAGGCGCTGGGCGGCCTGGCGCTCGCGGACGCGTCACCGGAGCCGCAGCAGCATTACCCCTCGCCGTCTCGCACGGGACTGCACGTGACCGAAGCAAGCAAGCAGCCGCTCCTCAGCCTGAGTGCGCATCTGACCCGCACAACCAGGCAGGACGACCACTTGACCTGCCCATCACTCTCTGACGCTTTCGAAGCTACGCGCTGCAGGTGAGCAGCTGGAGGAGCTGGGCGTCGGCCCCGGCCAGCTCAGCAAGGCAGGCCGGCAACATCTGGCCGCCCTCGCACGTGCAGCGCAGGAGCTGGGCATCCGGAGCACACGCAAGGCCGACCTGCTGCAGGCCGTGGCAGGCCTGCGCCAGGAGGAGTGGGCAGCGGAAGACCTGCAGGCAAGAAGCACGCTCGACTTCTGCCCAAAGGCAGAATGCAGCGCCGCACATGAAGCTGATTCCTGCCCTCCTCGACGACAGGCGCAGCTGCAGCCGCTGGCCGACCGCGTGCGGCAGCAGACCGAGGTGCTGCGAGAGCGGCAGGAGGCGCTGGCGTCCCTGAGCAGCGAGCTCGCTGAACGGCATGCAGCGCGCCAGCCCGAGCTGGCCGAGCAGGCGCAGCGGGCGCAGCGCCTGCAGCTCAAGGGCGACGCGTACGTGCACGAGCTGGGCCAGCTGGAGGCGCGTCTGGCGCAGCAGGGCTACGACCCGCAGGCCCGGCCCCCTCAACTCCTGAAATCTGCAAAGACGACGTGTTGTTGCATCTTTCTTGTGTGCCACAAACGCAACCTGACTGTGCGGGCTACCCCCAGCAGAAACCCGCCCAGCCGGCTCTGGCGCACTCGACTGCCTCCCTGTCTCTCTCGGAAAGGCTCCCCAGTGCTCCCTTCTGTGGCACTTAGTTCAGAACCCGGCAAAACCCAGCTCGAGACCTGGCAAAACCCAGTCTAGGACCCGGCAAAACCCAGCTCAGGACCAGGCACAGGCCGGCCTGCTTCAGACCACAGCAAGGCCCCCGGGGGCAAGCGGCCCTCACGCAGCCAAACGCTTCCCCTGGGCCGCTCTCCGCGCTGTCAGCCAGCGCACCGGTGCCAGCTGCCGCCTCAGGCTTGGGCCAGCAAGCCAGCGAGCTCACAAGGAGCAGTGTGTGTGTGTGTGTGTGTGTGTGTGTGTGTGTGTGATGCCGCCCCTTTCCTCCGGCGGGCCGAACGCACGCTGCTGGCCGGTTCCCAAGCCCCCGGCTGCGGCTGGGCGTGACGAGTCCACTCTCAATCTCACCCAGATTCGATGAGCTCACAGGCCGTCGTTCCAGGGTTCGGTTCGGGGTTCAGGGTTTCAGGCTTCTCGGCCCTGATCTGGCACATTGTGGCAGTGCAGTGCGTTTTTGGATGGTAGTTGAAAGCGTATAAAAGTTATATATATAAGAAGTGAGCTTTGAGCCCTCGTATAGGGCGCTCCGAAATAGAGATGACTAGGAGCATTAATGGGAACAGAGCATGCCGGGCGCGTGCCAGACATGGTCAGGCATGCGCCGTTAACGCTGTGAAACTGGCCTTTTAGGGCACACTGCAACACGCATACCCTGGTCCTGAATCGCGTGTGTGCTGCCGCAGCTGACCCATGAGGCCCTCACCAAGCGGGCAGCGGTCCTGGCAGAGACACAGGCAGCCGCGGCTTCGGCCCAGGACCGGCTGGCGTGTTTCGCCGACCTGCCACCCAGCCTGGAGGCGGCCCAGGCCGTGTTTGCCGCCAAGGCGGCGGCGCTGCAGGCCGCCACGCAGCAGTTTGAGGACGGGCTGGCGCAGCTTTAGGAGTTCCGGCTGCCCAGGGACTGCCGTGCTCGCGAGCGCCAGTGTCAGGCCGGGCTGAGCCGCTGGCGATGGGGCCTGCCTTGCTTGTGAGTGGCGAAGATGGTCTGGTTCAGGTTTAGGTTGCCCTGGCCGTCATGAAGCTGCTCGCTCTGTGACCAGCACACTGACACAAACCAGAACAAATCTGGCCCGACCCCAGTTGAAGGCATCCTAGCAGCATTCGGCTGAGCTCGGCATCCTTTGCCGTGAGGTGCACGCGCGCTCCGCGTGTATTGGCTCAGGTATTGGCTGGTACCTGAGCCAGTGGGAGGCAGACCAAGCAGAAAACTTTCCGAAGTTTGCGATGCTCTGGCTTCCATAAGCACTGCAAAGCGATATTAAGGCGACAACAGCTCGAAAGAGGTGGAAAACTCCGGCTGGAGCCGGTGATTGGGCGCGGCGAGAGCTTGCATGGCAAAGACATGCCTGCCAGCGACAGCTTCCTAGAGGGTCTGCAAGCGCAATATGCGGCCGTAGAAAGTCTGCAATCCTTCAAAATGGAGTAGACGGGGAGTGCCCGCGGAAGTGAGCAGCGAGCGGGCGTTTTAGGTTGTGGAAACTATTACCACAAAGCTCCCGGCTCCTGGACGGGCTGAGTACGGGAACTGGACGTGATTACGATGGCGGGGCGCATGCTACTCGGCCGCGCGCGCCTGGGCCTGGGTGCCGCTGCGGCGGCGCTGACTGCCGGCGGCACTGTGGCCGCTTGCGAGGCGGACAAGCGCGGCCCGCTGTTCGATCCCGAGGCACTGGAGCGCGGCGCCAAGGCGCTGAAGGAGATCAACGCCTCGCCGTACGCGAAGAAAGTGCGTGCGAAGCTTCGGCACTCATCGCAGCTCCCTGCCGCCGCGATCTGAGGCGTCATGTACCCCTGCTGCTGTTGCACTCTGCAAGCTTATTACACTACGTGCTCTTCACGTCGTTGTGAAACACCGATAGCAGTCGATTGGCGCATGCCGTGGCCGCCGACAGCAGCAGTGCAAGACGGAACCACTTCACCAGCGGTGTCTCTTATCCTGTACCTGGCCAGTGTGCACTCACATTATGCCCGAAGCAGGAGCAGCAGCAGCCCGCCACGGCCGTCCCACTGAAACAGGCACCAATCTGCCGTCGCAGGTCTTCGAGCTGACCAAGCAGCAGGAGGTCACCAAGGCGCAGGAGCTGAAAACGAAGGAGGCGGAGCAGCTGGCGCTGCAGCAGCAGTATGCCAAGGTGCCTTCCTCTCCTCCGCCGCTTTGGTGGCTGCAGGCACCCGCATCTTGCAACGCTTGCATAGGTGCAGGCAGAGCACAGGCTCCCGCCTCATCACTCTTGCGCCGCCCAAGCAATCAAACAGAATAGCAGCCCAGCCTGCATAGCAACCGAAGCAAGGAGTCCACTTTGCCTGGTTCCGACATCCACACCGAGCCTCTCTCCTGCCGCTCCCTCCTCAGCTCTCAAGTGCCATGCGGAGCGCAGCTACCTCGTGCAACGGCGCAGCAGCAGTGCCTGAAAAGGGACGCAGACTTACTGGAGCCGTCCCTTCTCTTGGAAACCAGCCTGAAAAGAAAAGAAAGGGAGGGCGCGAGCCCCTATCTAAACAGCCTCTGCTGCCCCACCTCCCTGACACGTCGCCCCTGGCCAGGACTACGGAAACGTCACCCTGAACCCCCCGAACCTTGAGGGATCAGAACCCCCAGAACCTGACGCAAAGGTTACTGTAACTGTCGCCGCGAGAAACCCTAACGCGCAAAACCCTAACTGCCGCCGCAGGAGACGGAGCGCGTGCGGTGGGAGGAGCAGCGAAAGTCGATGCAGGCGGACGCGCAGACGCGGGCGGAGCTGTCGAAATACGAGGACCAGCTGGCTCGGGCGCGGGCGGCCGATGAGCATGAAAAGTACCGCCAGCGAAACGCAGAGCTCGTGCGCATGCAGGCGCGCCTTTTTCCCCCTGCAGCTTGCAAGCAATGTGCTTCAGTAATATCTATTCGCAGCAACATGTCAATGGCTTCACCACTCTTGTTATCACTCTTAATTTGTTTACTGTGGTCAGCGACGTCGTCAGGAGCTCAGCAGTGTGTCTTTTCAGGGACTCAGCGAAAACGCGTGTGAACACTGATTCACTGATTCACAGTTGGATCCAAGGTGTCGGCATATCTATACCGGCCAGCTCACTGGGGTCCATTTTGAATCGTCCCGGTCATTGCAAACCTACAGGGTTTCACCGGCCCTAAACCCTAGAGCCTCAATCGTCCCCCTGCTGGCGGTGCGCAGGAGGAGTCTGCTGCGAGGCAGGAGCAGCAGAAGCAGGCTGTGGCGGCGCAGATAGAGGCCGAAAGGCGGGCGACTGACGAGCACAAGGTGCGGCTGCCAGCCTGTACTACAGGCACAAACCCTAGGGTTTTGCGACCAGGCCTCCGGTTGATGGCAGCCATTTGGGGCCAGGGTGCGGCCGCCAGCCTGAAGTAACCGCAAACCCTAGGGTTTTGCGACTAGGCCTCCAGTTGCTGGCAGCCACTTGGGGCCAAGGTGTGGCCACCAGCCTGGAGTTTTAGCACAAACCCTAGGGTTTTTGACCAGGCCGCGCTGCCTTTGGCTGCCGGCAGCGGCTGCGACCGGGA
This sequence comes from Trebouxiophyceae sp. KSI-1, assembly GCA_003568905.1. Lineage (NCBI taxonomy): Eukaryota > Viridiplantae > Chlorophyta > Trebouxiophyceae > Trebouxiophyceae sp. KSI-1. The sequence continues at coordinate 13,423 of BHFV01000406.1, forward strand.
AAGAATTGTGAATTAGTTTAGAGTTGGCGTTTTTGAATGTCTGTGAGGCACCCAGATTTTGTCCGCTTTGGTCTTGACAGCAGAAGGCTTGACTGATTCGGTAGTTTCCCTTGTCCTTCTTCCTGTTCTCTTTTTCATTTTCCGTTTTCAGTGCTTCTGTTTTTCCATTTTCCCATTTTCCCATTTTTCCCAGTTTTCCCTCTTTCCATGCAAAACAGCAGTGCCTCTCGGCGGCCTTCCGCTTCCAGCAGTAGTGCCGACTTCTGCTGAGTTGAGGCACCACAAACCCTTCCTAAACCCTAGCCCCGCTCCCTGGCAGGCTGGCCTGGAGAAGGAAGTGCAGCGGGCGCGGGCGCTGGCAGAGGCGGAGGGCCGAATCCGGGAAAACCGGGAGAACGAGGACGTGAACCGCCGGGCGATGCTGGCACGGCTGGAGGAGGAGCGGAAAAAGGCGGTCGAATCGATCGAGGCGACCTTCAGGTCGGTTTTTGCCCTACTGGCCGGAAAAACTCACGCTATCTGATTTTAAACATGAGCTCTTACAGAATTGCTCGGGGATTTAGCTTTATGAAGTGGGCACAGTGTGGAGGATTTTCATGGCACAAAGCCATTTTGCATCAAAGCAGCCTGCTGCGTGCAATCCGCGCCTGCAAAGTGCGTGACAGAAGCTGCACACAAAGGTCGGGAATCAAGCTCTGCTGACCACCGCTGCCCACCGCGGGCGCGCAGGAACCTGGGCGCCGGCCTCACCGCGCTGCTGACGGACAAACAGAAGCTGGGCGCGGCGGTCGCGGGCGCCACGCTGCTGGCGCTGGGCGTGTACGGCTCGCGGGAAGGCACCAAGGTCGCGGGGCGCGCCATCGACAGGCGCGCCTGTTTTCCCGCGCGCTTTTTCCGGGACGGCTTGCAGCGGTGTCGGTTCGACGAGCGGCGGCGGCGCGCGCAGGTACCTGGGCACGCCCAAGCTGGTGCGCGAGACGTCGCGGCGCGGCCTGTTCGGCCGCCGCTCCGGCGCCGCGTCCGGCGAGAAGACGACCGAGGCGGTGCAGCGCGACTTCCGCGACATCGTGCTGCCCGGCGGTCTGCACGACCACGTGCGCGCGCTGGCGGCCGTGACCGCCAACACGCGCGCGCACGGCGCGCCGTTCCGCCACATGCTCTTCTACGGGCCGCCCGGTGTGCCGCTCTTCCCGCCGCGCCGCCGCTCTCTCCGACCGCGGGCGCCCCCTGCGCCGGCGCTTGACCTGCCCGCTTGCGCGCACTCGCAGGCACCGGCAAGAGCATGGCCGCCAAGCGGCTGGCGCGCACGGCGGGCCTAGACTACGCGATCATGAGCGGCGGCGACGTCGCGCCGCTCGGCTCGCAGGCCGTGCAGCAGCTGCACGAGATGTTCGACTGGGCGGAGCAGAGCCGGCGCGGCCTGCTGCTGTTCGTTGATGAGGCGGACGCCTTCCTCGGGCGGCGCGGCGACTCGATGAGCGAGGCACGCAATTCCGCCTCAACTTCCTCCGCGCGCGCGCGCGCCCCGCTGCATCCGCGGCGCGTCTGAAAGCCGGGGCTTTCGCGTCCCCGCAGGGCCTGCGCGGCGCGCTGAACGCGATGCTCTTCCGCACCGGCGACCAGAGCCGCGACTTCGCGGTCGTGCTCGCGACCAACCGGCCCGCCGACCTGGACCCGGCCGTGCTCGACCGCATGGACGAGGCGCTCGAGTTCCCGCTGCCGGGCGCCGCCGAGCGGCAAAAGATCCTGCGGCTCTACCTCGACTCGTACATCGCCAAGGCCGGCACCGCCGAAGGCGCGCCTCCTTCCGCCCTTTCACAGCAACGCCAGCTCGTGGCAGATTGGAGGCCAGTCGACCTCCACTCTACCGCTCTTCTGCCAGGCTTGAACGAATGGGGCAAGCAGCTCGGCCAGCAGCCCCACTGCAGCTGATGCCTAGTCTTCTAGACCTCCTAGAGGAGATCTGCAGAGCTGAGACTGCTGCCGCCGCTGAGCCACATGACTGCCCCTCGCAGGCGGCGCAGGCTCCGGCTCGCGCAGTGGCGGCTGGCTGCGGCGGCTGCTGTCTGCTCGCAAGGCGGCAGTAGACACCATTCGGCTGCATCCCGGCATCGACGGGGCGCTGATCTCCGAGGCTGCCAGTCAGACTGAAGGCTTTTCCGGCCGAGAGCTCGCCAAGCTGGTCGCCAGCATGCAGGCGAGCAGTAAACCAATATTCCCTTTTATTCCCTTTAAAAAAATCACGAATTTAGTTACATCCTTTCATATGTTCTGCTTTTACTACTGATTTTTTCACGGATAATACCGGATAAAGCATGTTTCATTCGCATTCAATTTTTCCTCCGCCCTCCTTCCCGGTCCCAACCAAGCAGCCGGCTGCTGTCAGCCGACTGAGACTCACCTCAAACTGCGCCCCTTACTCTTCTCTCGGATCTCCCCAAACAGCCAAGCTCAGCTGATCTCTCTCTTTCCTAGGCATGCACTCGCAAGACAGGCTGCCCTGCCTGCTAGTTTTAGATGTGCGTGGTTGCATGCACAGATTCTACTCATCTAGCCTTTGGATGCACGTTTTTCAAGGGGCATGCGCGGCTGCGCCCCCAGTCCCAAGGACCGCGGCCGCAGCTGCCTCTGTGCCAGCAATCAACAGCCGTTCCTGCCAGCTGCCAGGCTCCCAGCTGACGCCTTGGCCAAAAGCCGTTCCTGCCAGCTGCCAGGCCCCCAGCTGGCGCCGGCGCTGCTGCACTCGGAAAAGCCACAGAGCCTGCCGCTGACGCGTTTTGCTGCCACTGTTGCAGGCGGCCGCGTATGGCAGTCCAGAGGCCGAGCTGACCCCCCAGATGTTCCGCTCCGTGCTGGACATGAAGCTGCGGGAGCACCGGCAGCGGCAGGGCTTCCTGGCCGGGCAGCAGAGCGGCGAACTGCCGGCGGCCGCCGCCTAGGCAGCAACAGCGGGGCATGAAGGCGCAGTGTGTGAAGGCAAACTGTGCGGCCCGGTCACTTCTTCTAACGGCTCCGCCAGAAGAACTGGAGGCAGGATGCCGGTGGGAGCGGCGGCATGATGCTCCCGTGGCTAGGCCGCGTTTCGAGCGCCGTTTTTCGAGCGCGGATGCTTTATGCTTGCCACAGCCGCCGCCTCCGCGCTGCAGAGCTCAGCCGCTCTTGCATTGTGTGGCTGCTGCTGCTGCTGCTGCTGCTGCTGCTGCTGATGGCCGCAGCTACAGCGCGCCGCGGGGATGCTTAGCAGCCTCCAGCATACCTGGCTTGCCTCCGCATCCCTTTCCGCTGATACGAACGCCCTCTGGAACGAAACCTGCAGCTGCTTTGCTTTGCAGCGCTGCCTGCCAGGCTGTCGAACGATTCGCGCCTCTGTTGCTTGTACTTTCACTCCATCCTGATTGCCTGAAGTTTCGCGGGCAGGGGTGTGACAGCCTGTCCAAGCATCGCTACCAGCACAACGAACGCATCCTGACCTGTCAGGAGCCGTTTCCCGGCGGCCGTGTGTCGACAGAAGCAGCGTTGTCCGCTGCGCTGTTCGTGCCACTATGGATGCATGCAGCTGCCATTGTATGGCGAGCACCAGCATGCACGCATGCAGCAACGGAAGCAGCAGTTTGGTGCCAGTGTGGATGAATGCATGCAGCCGCCGTTATATGGCGAGTGGGTGCCAGCGTGCGCAAGTGTGGCGGCAATCGAAGCAGCAGTTCTTACTCGAGGGACTGAGCGGTCATGCGGGTCAAGTCGTCCGGTGGCGTTCCTTCTGGGCAGCGCCGAATTTTTTCTCCTCGATCACTCACTTCTGGAGGCCGTGGCGGCGGCAGCCCGGTCAGCAAAAGCAAGTCCATGTGTCAGCAGCAACAACAAAACAAGAAGAAGAGTAATCCCCTGGAAGCTCTGTTCAGCCGGGGCGCGCCCTCACACAATAAACACGGAGGGCAGCATTTCCCTAGGCTCCCCTCGCCGCCGCCGCGATCGCGGGCCGGACTCCGCGGTCAAACCCTAGCGCGGCGCGCGGCGCGGCGCGAACGGCGCGTCGCGAATTCGTCGCGGCATTACGTTATCAGTCGGAGTGCGGCTTGCGGACGGCGACGTAGAAGGACGAGTACATGTTGACTCGGTCCATGAAGCCCTGGTCGGCGCGCTGCAGGCAGGTCACCTGCGGACGAAGGGGGCGTGAGGGGCGGCATCAGACATGAAACAGCCTTTGGGAGAGGGTGAACGTCGAGAAACTATACACTGTTATCACCGAAAAATCAACCATTTAACAGACAACTGGGTTTAGGAGTCATCGCCAGAAAAAAATCCACCATGCCAAAGACAACACGGTTTAGGGGTCCGACTTTGTCATGGACAGAATCGTTCAGTCCTGGGTCTCACATCTGTCCGCGGGCCAACAGCCAAGATAGTTGGACTGTGATTGTAGCTGTGCGTGTGCGGTTACGGTGGCAGTTACGGGGCGGTTACGGGGTGGTGCCAGTTACCTCGAAGCCCGCGTCGCGGATGAGGCGCGCGTAGGGCGGCACGAAGGCGGCGCTGCGCCAGATCACGCGGCCGCCGGGTGCCACGTGCTTGGCCAGGGCCTGGGCCAGGGTCTTGGCCGCCGGCTGGTCAAGCCAGTCGACGTGGTCCATCAAGATGACCTGCTCGCAGGGTTTCGCTAGGGTTTCAGCAACCTCCGCGACGGTATGAGTTTTCTGCATCGCCTCCCACCGCAGATAGCTGCCGCGGCCTGCCATCTACCTTGGCACTATTTCCGCAAGGAATCTGGAAATACAGGCTGGAAGCCCAGTCTCTATCCACAGTTCAGGAGGCAGGGGAGCCTGAGGAGGCTCCCCGACTCTCCACAGGACTTGAAATTCTGCTGAGAAGCGACATTTTCAGGTTTTGGCGGGAAAGTTTTGAAGTTTGGCGGGAAGGCGGGCCCGACCTTGGTGTACGTGCGCGCCGTCAGCTGCTCCATGAAGGTGGAGGTGACGATGGTGAGGTTGTCGACGGCGCCGCCCTTTAGGGTTTCGAAGGCGTCGCGCTGCAGGTAGGCCGGGCAGTTGGCCGGCGAGAAGGCGCCCGTCAGGCAGGACAGGTAGAAGTAGTTGTCGCCTACATTACGTAGGGTTTTATTAGGGTTAGGGCTATTTCATGGCTTTGGGTTTAGGGTTTGTTGCAGGCGCACTGGAGCTGCTGGGCAGTGAGGAGGGGCAGGGCCAAGCACAGCAGCAGCAAGGTCGACAAAAGCTTAATCTGAAGCAATTTCCTTTCCAAGCGAAACCCAATAGCGAGATAAACACATTTATGGGTGGCGTAGTCAAATGCACTTTGCCGGTCAAGACCTTGAGAGAGCCTCGCTCTGCAACAAACAGTCCGCGGCTGCAGAGGCTTTTTGTCAGTCAAGCTCGCTCTGCGGCAAGACCCTACTGGACCCTGGAAAGAGAGGAGTTACCTGCGATGTGGGAGTTACGGGCGACGCCGTCGAACGTGCGCGCCGCGTACTGCGACAGCTTCAGGCCGTCGCGGTGGATCAGGCGGTACTGCTTGCAGGGCACGCCGCCGCCAAACCTGCGGGAGTTACAGCCGTCGGCAGGAGTTAGAGCCAGGATCGACAGGCTTGGACTGCTTCGCACCGGCTGCAACAGCACTGCAGGTGCGGGCGCTGCTGACTCATGGGGCTGATGTGGCACGCCCAAGGCTGTGTCATGACTGGGCATGACTAAGAGCGCAGCTGACTCGCTCCCTACCCTACCAGGTTAAGTGCTCGCAGCAATGCGGCAGCAGCGTTGGGGAGCGGCACGCGGCCGAGATTTGCACCCGAAACCCTGCCTTAACAATGAAACAAAGATGACTAGGGTTTCAAAGAAACCCTATAGGATGGGCATGAAACCCTACAGGGTCGACACGAGCCTAGATGGGGGCGCACCAGAGGGTGAATCGGTTGAGGAAGAGCGCCGAGAAGAGGCCGGTGACGGCCGAAACCAGCGGCGCGGGGCCGTGGCGCAGGAAGCGGACAAACCACAGGCTGTCCCAGATCTTGACTTGTTCCTGCAGGTGTCCAGCCGGTTTAGGGCTTAGGGCATGAACAGGAAGTCGATCACGGCCGGGTGGCTGGACTGGTCGAAGCTGGCAGCGGTGGGTAGCTTGCTGAATCGACCCTAGGTAGGGTTTTGGGCTGTGAAACCCTTCTGGTTGTGAAAGGGCCAGCAGGGTATGAGGCTGCTACTATAGCTCTGGAGTGCCCAGCAATGCAAGGCGGCTGCAGCAGGAAGGGACCCGGGCTGATAAGCGCACAGGCCAAGATGCCATCCTGGGAAACGGAAAATCATATTGATTTGAAATATAACCGCAAAAAATTATTAACAGCAAAAAAATGAGGGGGAAAAAACGGATTCGCGGCCCCACCTTCATTGGGGTAATCAATACCTCTTTCCATACATACCCTCCTCTTCACACACATACCCTAGGTACACCCTAATAAGATTTTTATAAGAGGCTGGCAGCCGCACCTCCAGGCTGGCGGCCGTGGCCAGCTTCCGCACGGTGCCGCCGAGTCCCAGCAGCTTCGTGATGAGCTGGAAGTAGTAAACGACGCCGCCCTGCAGCAGGGTAAATTAGGGTTCAGCAGGGTAAATACGGTTCAAGGAATCAGGAAAATGCCAGAGGGGCAGGACGCTGCAGCTGCCAGCGGAGGCTGTGCTGGCGGCTGTAGGGTGGCTGCCCGGGCCGCATGCTTTTCCAGAGATGGCAATTACCCTTTTAAGGAGCAAACAGGCTGGCAGGAAAAGTGCCGATGGCCGCCTGGAGCGCCGAGTCGAGAGCGAAGCAAGAGCTCGCTGTTTGACCGAGTGCTGAGCTTTGAGCACAAAGTGTCAGGCGGCGGGCACTACACGCTTTGCCCCCAAAAGCCGCTCGCACCTGAGTGCAGATCACAAGGGCCTCTTGCTGAGCTTCCCAAGGGCCGAGTGCTGAGCCATGAGTGCTGAGTAACAAACGCTGATAATCAGAGCCATGAGTGCTGAGTAACAAACGCTGATAATCCAAGGGCCAAGCGGTGAAGAGGGGCGGGAAGAGTGCTGGTTGCAAAGGGCCGTTTGCTGAGCTCCCCAGGGGCCGAGTGCTGAGCCCCGAGTGCTGAGTATTACCGTAAATGTCAGAAACTAATACGCAAAAATGATTCACCGAGGCTCTGCGCGATGCTTAATACGCGGAAAATTACGCGGTAGAGGGGGGTTGCCCACCTGGCCGCCCTGGTAGTAGAGCCCCTTGTCAAAGTACCACAGCCGCTTGGCCCAGAAGGAGCCCGAGCTCTGGCTGAGGAAGGGCGCCAGCTTGGCCTCATACAGTCGCCGGGCGGCCGGGTGCCTGCCCTCGCCAAACAGCTTCCAGACGTCCTCGAATGGCAGCTGCCTGCAGAGGGCAGGCGAGAGGGGGCCAGGTCAAGACACTGCCTGGAGCAGCACTTTCCTGCGCAAATCTGGACCGGAATACCATAATTCCTGGATGTTGGACCCCTAAAACTCTTTCACCTTTCCCTAGAGCCACAGCCGTCAGGAACGGCCAGACAGAGAAGCCATGACTGATTTTTCTGCATCTGGACTTGTTCTGGGGCTGGCTTTCTGACAAGAAAAGCCAAAGGGAGGGGGAGGGACCTGATGGCGGTCGCCTTCAGCTCCAGCAGGGCCGACTGCGCGGGGTTGCAGTCCACAGAAACCACCTGCAGCCGCGCAGGTCCACCCTGTGGATCAGAATTAGGGTTTCCCAGGTCTGTGATTTATGGGACCCTGGAGCTGTCATGCGCATTGATTGATGCAGCCGAAGCAGGCGGCAGCAGGGCAGGGAGGGCTGGATTGATGGGTAGCAGTAGCAGAAGGGGCGTCCGAGTGCATGCTGTTACGACAGGAGGCCGCTGTGAGGAGAAAAGCACTCTTTCTGGCCTATGAGGATAAGAAAATGCTGACTGCTGGCTCTTGCGCCGCTTCCAGACAGTAGAAATAATAAGGGCAGTGCCTTTTGAGCTGCGCTATACGGCTGTGTGTTAAAAAATGCTTACTGCGTTTTTGAAAATGCAGGTCAACTGGGCGAGCAAAACCACACTGAGCCGTGCTGATCACCACATGGGAAGGGCGGAGGCAGCTCACGTGGCCCGCGCCGTGCAGCAGCAGGTTCAGGGCGTTGCAGCCGCCGCTGGTCAGCGTGAGGACGGTGTCCTTCTCGTTGACGTCCAGCACCTGTGTGGGGGCATTTAGGGTTAGTGCAGGGTCTTGATGTGGGGTCATGTGTCGCACGGCAGGGCCGGCGATGAGTCAGCAGGAAACAAGCCGGGTAGGACAGGTGCAGGAAAGGCTGGTAAAGGGACTTGTGCTCAGTCTGGCTGAGAACCAGTTACAAGATATCACCCTGCAGACGCTTTGCAGCAGGCAGCAGGGAAAAGATGTATGCAGAATGATTTCCGCAGGCTCGACTTCGCGCCCAACAGCACCGTTCCAGCAACCTTGACGCCCCTTTGGCGGGAAATTTCGAATCCTAGCGGGCAGTTTCGAAATTTGGCGGGAACGGCAGTTACCTTGACGTCCGGGCGGGGGTCCTCCCAGGAGGTTGTGTACAGGAAGGTCGGCGGGAACATGGGCGGTGCCTCCACTCGGTTCTCGGCCAGCACAGTCGCGATCTGGGGCACGCGGCCGACCCAGACGTAGAACGGCGCTCGCAAGAAGGGCACGTAGGGGATGGAGCCCTGCCAAGGTTGGCAGTTACGCGTCAGTTATGCTGAGACAAAAGGGCAGCTCTGCCAAGGTTGGCAATTACACGTCAGTTGCGCGTGGACGAAAGAGCGAGGCTGCGAGGCGTGCGTGTGTGTGAGGCTGGGAGGGAGCGGGGCAGGCTGAAGTCAGGCAGCCCTGGCCTTCTGTGGGTCTCTTGATTGTCACACAGTCTGCACATGCAGGCGGCTGCAGGCATGAGAGAATGCAGCCTGATTGGCAGGCATTGGGCGGGGCCATGCTGAGGCGCAATCGAGCATCTGAGCAGGATTCTATAACCCTAAAAATGAACCCTAGTCAAGAACCCTAGATAGAGTACGCGCCTGGCCGTTGGTCTCCCAGACCCTGCTCAGGCGGTGGTCCAGGTAATCGCGCCGCTCGGGGCCGATGTCGATGTTGTCCGTGTCGAAGATGGCCCTGCGTGAATTTTTCCAGGGCAAAATTCATATTGGAGGAATAAAATGGGTTGAATAAGCGGCAAGACTGAATGCTGAATGGAAATTCTGGAGCGGGGCAAAAGGGCACCTGCAGAAGAAGCAGCGTGCATCTGCCGCAGCAGCAGGTCGTGCTTGCCAGGGCTCATTTTTGAGCCGAAAACAACCGGAAAAAACGGGACAAGTTTTTTTCGCACCCTAGAAATGGAACTTCTAAGGCGGGGAGCAGAGGGTCACCTCCAGAAGAAGCGGCGCGCCGGGTGCATCTGGCGCAGCGGCAGGTCGTGCTTGCCGCTGACAAAGAAGTCGGCAACGCCCAGCAGACCCTGCACAGGGTCCAGGTAGGAGATGGCCTTGTCGACCGCCGCGTGGAAGGGCGGGATCACTGCGGGCGAACAAGAACATGCTGGTCAGTGCGCGTGGTGCGACAGGCTGTTTGGGGCGGAGCTTTAGAAACCCTCGGTCAGCCTGCTGGCAAGCGGGAGGGGCGCTGCAGAACGGCCGGGCTGCAACAGTGGAAGGGAGCGAGTACGAATTGAGGGGGGGGGGGGGGGGTGCGATTAGGCGAAGGGGTTCTCACATGAAGGCCATCATTAACGTTCACTCCCATGCAAGCCTGCTGCAAGCCCGGTTTTGCACACCTTCTTTTCAAGGGAAAAGAGTAAAATAAGGAGGCTCTGGCTGCCAAGGAAAGGCTCACCCATCTCAAGCTCATGGGTCAGAGCAGAGGAAAGCTCGCATGCAGGCAAATGCTGGTCCAGGCATGCCCAGAGCAACATGCAGGCCACTGCCAGCAGTGAAGGGAAGGCGCACTCGACAGCGAGTAGGAGAAGGTGACGAGGGTGGCGGCGCCGCCGGGAGGCACGAAGGAGCAGGCGTCCCCCTCAAAGACGTGCACGTTCTTCCAACCCTACAGGGTCACGCGCGGGAGTTACGCACGACTGCAGTGCGGGGGTTACTCTGTCTGGAGTTGCAACGCAGACACCTGCCGCCGCCGTGCCGCAGCCACACGTTTTGCCAGGCTGGCGTTCTGCCGGCGCATGCCCCTGTATGAAAGGCGGCTGGGGGGTCGTGCTCCAAAAATAGCCATATCATAACTTGTTGTTGTGTTTCGAAGGGCACAGTGAATGCAACAGCACTACACATAATTGTCATGCGTGTCTGTTTTGAAGAGGGACTGCAGTAGGCGCGTTATGTGACAATGTAACATGACAATCATACGTTACCCTGCCTTCAAGGACGCGTGGCCCTCGGCTCTGAAGGAATGTGTGCGTGTGGCTGGTGCAGGCGCGCGCATGGGAGGGTTTTGTAGGGTTCAAAGGTAAGGTTCAAAGGTAGGGTTCAAAGGGGCTTGCACCTGCTGCGCGACCTTGGCCCGGGCCTGCTTGCACAGGCTGGCGCAGAGGTCGACCACATAGACGGCCTTGAAGCGGTCGAGGGGCAGGTACTGCGCCATCAGGTCCACGTTCTCCTGCGGCAAAACCGGGCAAAACCATTTTTAGTGACATTAATTGTTTTCTCCCTGGCGGCAAAAAGGAAGTAGATGAGGCAAGGCAGGCAGGCAGTCAGTGCCTTGTGGCTGCCGGTCTGGGTCAGAGTGTTTGGCAGGGGGGGGTTTTGTAGGGGAGGCTGCCTGGCATCAGAGTCCCAGTGCAGAGTCCAAGGTCAGGCAAGACTAGTATTGCAGCGCTGGCGGGTGTGGGTTCCCACATGCCAGTGGGGAATGCAACGACTCGGTGGGTATGTGCGACACAGGCAGTGCAAAAGCAGGCTCAAGTTGAGGTATCTCGTTCAGCTCTCTAGTAACGCCCGTATGACTCCAATGAGAGGGCGAAAGCAAAAGGAGGAAGGGCAATCCCAACACGTGGGGAATGAGGCGGTATGTTGGGATTGCGGCAGCATGTTGGAGTTGAGGACGTACGCCGGTGCCTCCGCCCAGGTCCACCCAGACCAGGTCCTTCTGATCGGCCAGGCGGGCGGCGCAGGCGGCCAGCATCGGCTTGCGGCCCCACAGGAAGTTGGAGCGGAACTTGTCGTCTGCGTGACGGCCGTTATGTTACGTCAGCTGCGTCTTGCAGATGAATTCTGGCAGAGGCGGGCTCCTCCAAAAGGTTGCCACGCTGGAAGCCGCTCTGTGGCGGCTATGGCAAGCCAGGGAGCTGCTGGTTGCTTCGGTCTGTCAAGGACAGGGACAAAGAAATATGAAGGGGATGGGAATAGCTTTGGACAGTGCAGGTTTCTCTACGAAGAGTGGCCCTGCAATCCAGGCTGGGGGATGGGGGCGCACATGCGTGAGCTTGGGGGCCGTAGAAGGACTCCAGGCGCGCCGCATGGTCGTCACCCTTGACCTGCGCAACGCAAGGCATGCAAGGGATCAGGCACGCAAATCACCGGCAGAAGGTGCTCAGAGGCTGGCTACAGGTTTGTTAGATGCACTAGCGAAGGATGGTGGCTGACAGGCAGGGGGGAAGCATGCCTTGTTGAACCAGAGCGACTTGAGCACCGTCAGGTCCTCCTTGACCTGGCCCAGCTTGGACAGGCGCTGCCGCTGGCCCGCGGCGGCCACGCTCGACGCCTCACCGCCGGCGCCCATGGCTCACGACGCTTGTGGGGCGCTCTGGAGGCAGGCAAGCTGGGCATTAACATCGCGCTCGATCTTGCGTTGTAGCTGCAACTGGAAGGGTTGAGGAGGCTGCTCGAGGCCAGGTGCACGCCGCAGGCAAGCGCCGGGGTGGGAGGGGACGCGCGCAGCGCCACAGGAAGCGCGAAAACATGGGTATGGCGTCCTGGGCCTAGGTTAGATATTTGCAGGCGGCCCGGGCGCCCGGTGCGGCCGATCCACGTGCTCGGCAGGCAAGACTGGGGAGCAGGGAGGCCGGCCGCGTTGCGGCGCGCGCCGATCTCCGGTGGGGGAATATGCCGCGAGACCAGCCGCGCGCAGGCGCCGCGCGGGCGGGCTCAGACCGTGCGTAAGGTGGCATTGTGATGACCAGAAACGGCTGGCGATTGTTGCTCGCAAAAAGGCGTGAGATTGGCACGGGATGCTTTGCGCAGGCATGGACCCTGGCGCGCGATAGAGGTGATGCGTGCCTTTGCCGCCGACTCCGCACGCCCGATCCCTGCTCTTTGGAGCAGCTCGCTGGCTTGTGGGGTGCAGTCGCCCCGTGTTCGCGCCTTTTTTGGGGACCCTAGCACCACGCCTGTCATCCTGGCGCCGCTTGGCCATGTGAGGGTGCCAGTGAGGGCTTCAGTGCTCTCTTGGACATGGACTCGGCGCTATGACCGGGTCTCAGTGCTGTGGGGCCGCATCCCGAGTTGCTCCCCATCGATGCCCCCTTTCTCGACCAGTTTCTCGCCGGCCAGCTGCTTGCCCCCTTCCAGTCTGCTGATATCTGCCCCCGCACCTGGCCGTCCCTTGGTGCTGCCCTATGCAGCGATGGATGGTCTGCTCGCCCCCCTGGCCATTTCCAGCTTGCTCTGTCTCACCCCTCTGGCAGGGTGAGACATGTGCTGCAGTCCTTCGTGCGCTTGCCCCCATCTTCCCGTGGTGCTCGGGCAGGGGGCGCAGCCCCATTTCCCCTGTTCCCACCGTCTTTGCCCCTTGTGCTCTGCCCCCTACGGTGATGAGCTGCACCTGTTCTTTTGAGTGCTGGGGGCTGTCCCCTCTCCGTGCTGAATACCTCTTTACCCGGCAGCACACCCCGCAGTCCTTCCTGTGGCAGCAGGACCTGCGTGGCGTTGTCCTTCACGTGCACCGCGCCCTCACCCTGTTCCCCGTACCACAGTGAGTCTCACGCCCCACCGGCCCTTGCGGGTCTCAAGCCAAGTTGGCTTGGGTGGTGGGGTAACCC
>BHFV01000408.1:0-26548 GCA_003568905.1 Trebouxiophyceae sp. KSI-1
CCATGCGGTGCTCTGCACACGCAGCAGGCAGCACGGTTGCCGGGGGGCAGAGCAGCAGAGGCAGGGGCGCGTTGGCGGGTGCGGGGCTGCGGGCATGCCGCGCTCCGTGCGCATGCGAGCGTACATTCCCGAGCTGATTGTTGCAGCGCCCGGGCGAGACCCCTTGCAGAGCAGCACCGCTGGCTGCCCGTTGCTCCCCTCCCTCCCAACAGCCTGCTGTCTCAGAAAGAGTCATGAACACAATGAGAACGACAGACGCAGCGTGGGAAGACACAATGACCGTACCGTCCCCACACATCATGCGAACACAGTCATCTGGCATCTCGACCCCAGCCAGCTATCCGTTCCCGCATCGCGAGGCATGCCAGCCCCTCCAGAGTGGCGGCCGGGGGGGGGGGGGGGCACCGCGCGTGTGGCGTTGGCCAAACTTTCCGCGCACCAGCGGCTGGGTGAGGCTGTGGTCACGGCAGCGGCCGCACAGGTCGAAGCCGAGCGACTCGGGGCAGTCAAGGCAGCGGTAGCGCCGCCCGCGGATGGGCAGCTGGCCGCAGGAGAGCCCGTCGCAGCCGACGCTGCACAAGGCATGCAGGTTAGTGCAATTCAGAATGCAGTGCAAGCGATGGAATGTGTGCCAACGAGGATGAAATGTGAGCCAGTCGAGTCTGCATGATTTGAGCTGTTCTGAAGCAAAACATTGTCTTCATCACAGTGCTGCTTGTGCCACTGCCCACACGCCGTTCGGTCCACATGCTCGGGCCCGAATGAGGCACCCAGGTGCATGCTGCAGGGCAGGCGATGCCGCGCGCATGCCTGTGCGGCTCATTTGCTTGCATGCAGGCGGCATGGAAAGCTGCAGGACAGGCACTACTAGCCCAGGGGCTGCGAGCTCGAGCCAGTTGGCTGGTGCTTACATTTTGATGGGCAGCCGACGCCAGGCAGGCGGCCCATGCCAGCCACGCGCGTCAGCGGGGCAAGCAAGGGTGGAAATGAAAAGGTGCGGGCTGCGGGGAGCGGCACAGGCTGCAGGCTGGAGGGAGGGGGGATGGAGGCGCACCCGTAGTGGACGACCTCCGCCTCCTCTGCTGTCGCTGCGCCGCCGTCGCCTGCGCCCCGCCGCCCCGTCTGTCGGCGCGACTGGAGAGAGCAGAGGAGCAGCGGCAGAAGAGGAAGGGGCTACTGCCTTCGGGAGCGTCCGGGCTCCTGGCCTCCCCCGCCGGCGTGGCGCCAGCCCGGCTGCCGTCGTCCTCGGCAGGCGCTTCCGCCGGCTCGCCCGGCGGCTGCAGGCGCGCGATGAGCTGCTGCAGCTGCGGGCCGGCATGTGCAGGCATCAGGTGCCAGCCTGGCCTTATCATGGCGCAGGCAACCTGCTGGCCCGCTTGCAGACAGCAGGGGCTGGAGCGAACCAGGGAGCAGCGGGCCGGCCGGGCAGCGTTCCGGCATTGGCAGCGCGGGCAGGCGGGGCGCACGCAGCCGGGGCTGCCGCACACGAGGTGGCCGCAGCTGAGCACCTCCGCGGCCGGGCTGACCCTGCTGCAGGCGACGCAGGCGAACAGGGCGGCCGGCAGCCCCTGCATTTGCAGCGAAACGCTGGCATGCCGGCTGCTTTGGGGAGCCTCGAGGCCGTCAGCAGGGAGCGGGAGCGGGGAAACCTCGGCGGGTGGCTCGGAGAGCTCGCAGGAGGCGTGCTGCTGCTGCCGCTCGTACTCTGCAGCCACAGGTCAGCAATGTCCTGTCCGTGAGTAACATTTCTGCAGCTCGTGGCGAGCGCTCTGTTGGGCTCTGGGTCCTGTGCGTGTCGCTGTCATCAAAAGTCAAAAGGGACTTCACCTCGGACGTTCGCGTCCTTGACGGCCGCCTCGGCCGGGAAGCGCCACCGGATGTAGTGGTGCAGCGCCTCACACACGCCGCCAAAGCTGTCCAGGCGGCAGCGGCAGTACGGGCACTTGCTGCCGATCTCGCTCCAGCCGTGGTTCATGGAGCGGTGCGTGCACCTGCACAGCAGATGAATTCGCTCGACACGCCCTGGTTGGGCCACTGGTCCAGAGAGCACGAGTGTGTGTGCAAGGCATTCGCACGCAGGAAGCAGGCCAGCCGCTCACAGCAAACACCGATCGGATGTAATAATCATGTGAGTCTGATGATGCGCACATCCGTGGACGGCCTTATTCAGTGGACACGCGCGGGCGGGCTTGGGACGGCATGGCATTGGCGACGGGGGCTGGAGGCTGCGGCTCGGGCCAAAGCCGCAGCAACCGGCAACTGGCCTGATGTATTGCATGGTGGATTGCAAAGATGTACACACGCCCAGAGCGCAGGCGGGCGGCATACCAAAAGCAAAAGATGTGTCCACAGCCCGCGGGACTGATGACCGGTTTGTGCAGCACGTCCAGGCACACAGGGCAGGTGAGCGCCTCCAGCTCTTCGTCCACCATCGCTGCCATCGTCAACTACTGCTGCCAGCTGCTCTGGAAAGTCTGGGGCAAAAACAGCTTTTGTCAATGTTGGAGAGGAAGCCCGGCAATTGAGCGCCCAGACAGCAGTTTTTCTCGCTTTGATTCTTGATATTCACATTGCGAGCATGACCTCACCTGAAGCAGCGGGCGAACTGAGCAGGAACACGCGACGCAACCAGAAGAAGCATGCGAAGCAGAAAGCGCGCCGAAAGGGCAAGCTGGATGCGCTGAAGGTGGCTTCCGTCTCTCGATGTTGGCTTCCAACGCAGATCCCAGGAATCGCTGGCCTTGTCAGCTGCCGAGCGCTGTCACGAATCGCCGGAGAAGCAAAAACACAGACAGCAGCAGCCGGCAGCCGCCTCCCTTGCGCTCCGTAATGACCACAGCGCTTGGCCGTGACTCAACGTCCTCCTGTTTTGTGCAGGAGAAGGCGAGGCAGCGCACAGCAATCGCTGCAGCGCTCGCCGGCCTGCCACCGGCCCTGACAGAGCTGCAGACGAGAACTGACGAGGCTGGCAGCGTTGTGGAGCCGCACACGCCGAGCCACAGCGGCCAGCAGGACGCCGGCGTGTCCGTGCGTGCGTGCGAGGGCGCAGAGGAGCACACCTCTCCCCAGGCGACGGCAGCCGCGCAGCCGCAGCGGGACGGCGGGGGAGCGGTTTGCCGGGCGGACCTCTCCGGCGCAGTGCTGCAGGCCCTGGCCCAGTCGAATCGCCAGAGGCGCAAGGGACGGCTGGCGGCCTTCACCAGCGGCAACTACAGAGACTATTACAAGCACCGGCTGCCGGAAGATGGCCGGGACCCCCGGCTGCAGGCACGCTGCCCGCACCGCCTCTGGAACACCACCAGCCCCAGGCTGGAGTCCAATGCACCTCAAAGAGCTGTGGCAGAGCCTGCGCAAGCCGCTGCGCCGCTCCTCTGCACAAGCAAGCTTGGGCCGCGCAACCTGTGCTACTTTTTTAGCAGCAGATGGGCAACACATGCCCATTCCAAGGTGGTCGCCCTGCAGCACACCTGCCTTGGCCTCTCCTGGAAGTCCAGCCCCAATCCCTGCAGCGCGCCTGCATGGGCCTCTCCGGCAGCTCCCATGAGCACTGCTGAAGCTGCCGCTTCTGCCGCCCGCCCAGGCGCTGGACCGCAGCCACTTTGCCGGCCGCGCCTGCCTGGACATCGGCTGCAACGAGGGCGTCTTCACCCTGGCCCTGGTGGCGGCCTTCCAGCCGGCCAGCATGCTGGGCATCGACATCGACGAGCAGCTCATCCGGCGCGCCTGCGTGTGCGGCCCCGCGAGCTCATCCCCCCTCCGCGACTATCACGACCGCATGTCAGACAGGCAGTCAGGCAGCAGTGGGGCGGCTCTGGCGGCTCTGTGCGTGTGTGCGGCTGAAGGCGTTCGCATGCGTCCCGCCGGCGCCGCCGCTCGAGGCGGGCCAGCCTTTACATCCCTCAAAGGCGGCGCTCCCGGGCCGCCGGCCCTTCCTGGCAGATGTCCCACGAGCCGTGCAGGAGGGGCATTCCCCCCATCCGGCCGGGACGCCCGCCTCGCTGGCGCTTGGGTGGCATCAGAAGGGGGGGCCGCTCGCTCGGCTCTGCGCATGCCAGTCGGGGCGCCGGCCTGCACTCGCTTGGGTGGCGAAAGGAGGCGCAATGCTGTCCCTTGCAGCCCTGGCGCCGCCGCCCGAGGCAGGCCAGGGAGCCTGTACATCTTTCAAAGGCATTGCTTCCGAGCCGCAGCCCTCACTTGCCGACTGGAGGCATGCCATGGCGGCTGAGCAGCTGCCATCGAGCGGTCTGCAGGCGGCTGCGGAGCGAGCGCTCAGCGCTGTGTGAAGCGCCCGCGGGGCAGCGGGGCAAGGCGGGCGGCCGCACGGCCAGGAGCCTGGCGCAGACGTGGTTCCAGGCCGGCAGCTTCCTCAGCGCGTGCGCCTTCCCCCTCGGTAATTGTAAGGCGCGGCAGCCTCAGGACGCAGTCAGCGCCATGCATGCCTGAGGCTTGCTCATTGACATCTTTGGATATCCCTGTGAAGAGTTTTCTCAACAACCCGCTGCAAGCACCTCTTCTTTTCCCTCTTTCTGACCGCGGTCGCACATTCTGCATGCACCTCTGCAAGCGTCGCAGATTTCCTTGGATGTAACTCCCGCGCACGGGCGCATGCAGGGACCTAGAGGGCCGCGTCTTTGACACGGTCACCTGCATGAGCGTCACCAAGTGGGTCCACATCTCCGGCGGTGACGAGCAGCTCAGGGCGCTCTTCGCCAAGGTGCATGCCCTGCTGGCGCCCGGCGGCGTCTTTGTGCTGGAGCCGCAGCCGTGGCGCTCCTACAAGCCGGCCGCCGCCAAGCTGGTGATTCGCTTTCCCCTCGACTCTCTGCTGTTGCAGCAGCAGCAGCAGCAGCCTGAGGTCCCTTGGGTGCTGTGGCATTCTGCGACGCCCCTCCTTGGTAACACGCAGAGCATTCAGAGGGATCGGTGCAGCCCAGGGTGCAGGGATGCCGTCAGGCAGGCGTCGCAAAGCTACTTCCAATTTTCCTCCCGAGCTGGCGCCTGACTGCGCCGCCCCACATGCGCGCAGAGCAAGGCCGGCATGAGCCACGTGGCGCTGAGCACGCTGCAGCTGCGCCCGGACGCCTTCCCCGCTTACCTGACGCAGGAGCTCGGCTTCTGCTTGCTGAAGAGCTGCAGCGTGGCGCAGCCGGCGCGAGGATTCGACCGGCCGGTCTATTGGCTGCAGAAGGAGCCCGCCTGATTGCTTTTGCCTGGGAAGGCAGTCAGCCTCGAGTGTTGGCAGCGCGACTGTGGGCTGCCTGCGTGACTACTCGCCTCCCCAGCACCTGCCAAATTCGTCTGTGACCTTGCAACGCCCGCTCTCTTCGCTGTTACATGGGCCATTCGCCTGTCTGCGCCTGCTGCCACCCTGGTCAGTGACGCAACTCTGCAGCCTTCACTACCCAGTGCACAGGAGTGCCCTTGCACGCCCCTCGCGAGGCTTAGAGCCGGCAATCGGAGCAGGGCCAGCCCCATGCTGCAGGGCGGCGCTGCCCGCTCGATGAGCTAAAGAAGCAGCTGCTGCCACCACACACACACTCGGATCGTTCGCAGTGAAGGAGTCAGAGAGGCGGGCGCTTCCAACGGCGCCGGCCGGGCAGGGGCCGGCGGCTCAGAGGCCGGCCAGCAGCTCCTCCGCGGAGCTGACTGTGAAGGCGCCGCCCTCCTCCAGGTTGAGGTCCTTCACCTGCAAGCGCGGCAGGCGGGAGGGAGGCTCAGTGCCCCGATCAGCTACGGCTCAACACGGCACCCATGCCGCAAGCATGCACGGCTGTGAAAGCTGCAGGGCTGGCTCCAGCTGCGCTCCCCGCCCCAGCACGCATGGCTGCGAGCTGCGGCCGTGGCAGTGCTGCGCCTTTGCCTGCTGTCTGCCTGGCCCATAGATGGGTGTAGCATTGGTGGCAGTATGGGATGCCCTGCATGGATTGCAAGCTCGAGTGCTCATGAGCTTCTCCCCCAAAGCAGCAACGGCTCGTTTCATCAGGCCCCTGTCCCACCGGCTCCTCCAGTTAATTTGATCGGCGCCTCGTCCCTTATCGTATTCCCGCCCTAAAGTTTGGCTTGGCACCGCGGGAGAGGCGCACCACGCCGTCATCGACCAGCATTGCGTATCGCCGCGAGCGCAGGCCGAGGCCCTTGTCCGACAGGTCCAGCTCCACGCCAATTGCCTGCACCGGTGCAAGACTGGCCTCCGTAAGCCAGTCCCATGATGAGGCTCACTGAAAGAGCAGCCAGGCGATGCTCCGCAGCAGCTACAAACAGGTGCACCTCTGCACTGTTGAAGGCATGGAAGGGGGCGCGTGCCTTGGCGAACTCGGCGCTGCCGTCGGCCAGCATGAGCACCTTGTCGTCGATGCCGGCGCTCTTGCCCCAGGCGTCCATCACAAAGGCATCATTGACCGAGACGCAGGCGATGGTGTCGACGCCCTTCGCCTTGAACTCGTCCGCCTTCTCCACGAAGCCGGGCAGGTGCTTGGAGCTGCACGTCGGCGTGAAGGCGCCGGGCACCGCGAACAGCACGACCTGCGCGGCAGTGGCGGGCAGAATTGGTCGCTGGCCGACCTCACTGATGCCCCCGCCGCAGTCTGCCTGACTGAGGAGCTGGCGTGACGGAAAATAATCGAGGGCAATCGCGCCTTCTTCCCCTTGGTCAGCTCCTCGACGGTGATCTCCTGCATGTTGCCCTCACTCGTGAAGTAGGCAAACTTGACGTCGCCTGGCAGCTGCGGATCGCAGGCGCGCCGCCGTCAGCGACCCCATTGGCCATCAAATATCGAGTTGCGATCACGTCAGGGATCACTTGGACGGCCCACCTTGTCGCCCTCAGCGACAGCCAGGACCTTGAACCCAGCGCGCACGCTTGCATGCCTGGCCCCTGCGACCTGCGCGCCGCCGCATCGGCGAACATCAGCATGGCGCCCTTGAGCATTGCTCGTCTCTTCTGGCGCTGTCCAGCGCGGCTTTGACGCTCACGACGGCGCGGTTATGCCCACATGCGAGAACGACCACTGCCAGGCTGAGCGGCAGGGGATACGGTCGACCAGCGACGCCCATGCAAAGAGCAGGGATTGAACGTATCCAGCCGTGAGGTGTACGCACCGGCAGCCGGGCCGCAGGACGAGGCAGGAAGGCTGACGCCCTCAGACTGCCTGCGCTCCTCGCGCCGGCGCGCAGGGCGCCAGTGCGCAGCGCGGTGCGTGTCATGCCTGCCAGCATCGTCGCCATCTCTGAAACAATGAAGACGAGAGCGCATTGCAAGGCCAAGGACCGCTGCTCCGAGCGCCGAGCTCATGAAGCGTGGTCGATGGCCGCGTCAATCGCAGCTGATGGCCGCGAGAATGGACGGTGTAGTCTACAGGCTCCGGGCTCGCAAGCAGGCCAGCGCAGGCCACAAAAAAAGTACAGGAGCACGAACAGACGGGTGCTCAGGCATTGCACACGCTCAGCGCCGGCCTCCTCCTCTCAGTTCACTTAAGCGCAGAAAGCCGCTTCAGCAGCTCGTTGTCCTCCGACTCCTGCTGCTGGGAGACCGGTTGCCGAGCGGCCTGGGCCGGCACGCGCGTCTTGGGGGCGCTGCCGAGTGAGGCGCCGATGTCGACGCCTATCGAGTCCAGCACCTGCAGCCAGTGCTCTCTCACACTCAGGAACCGAGCGTTGGTGCCAATGAGGTGTTGAGCGATGCAACAATGGAGAGCAGATACTGCTGTGCTGGTTCGTCCGGCGCATCTGTGCACATGTCGGTTGTCTGCTGCTTCCAGCAGCAGTCCGCTTGGCAGGCAAGGGAGGGGATGGGAGCGTGCCTCATTCATGACCTCGTCCGCCTCCTCATCGCCCTCCTCGGTGTCGAAGGCAGAGTCGAGGGCGTCCTCCATCATCTCGCCCGCCATCTCGGCCTTGGCATTCTCGCGCTGGAACGCCTGCATGACCTTTTGCACCTCCGCCGGGTTGCTGGCCGCCCCGACGGCCGCCATTGCCTTGGCGGCCGTCTCCATGGAGGCCGCGACCGAGGCGGTGGCGGTCGACGTCTGCAGAGGGGCAGCGGTGTCAGTATCAGGACTAGAAAAGCTTGCCTGGGGGTGTCTCTGATCTGAGTTGACAGCAGGGCGAAGGCAGAGGCAGCTACGGGACTGACTTGGAGGGCAAGGGTCGAGACAACAGCAACAAAGTGGAGCTCTCACCGTGACCTGGGTCCGCACGCCGCGCAGGTGGGCTTCGCTCGCCCGCAGCTGGTTCATTTGCGCACGCAGCCGCACAAGCGACTTGGCCAGCACCTTGGTCGCCTGCGTGTTGTTCTGCTTGGCCGCCTTCTTGATGTCGACGACCAGCTTCTGCTCCTCGCGCTGCAGCGCCATCATCTCGCGCTGTATGTCTGCGGCAGGCGGCAGTCACAGGCTCAGACGATCTGCTGTTTCGGACGAGGGAAAGCCAGCTGCTGCTTGCAAGCCTCCTGGAGGGGAGCTGCCCCACCTCGCGTCCCCTTCCCAATGTCTCTCTGGCTCTCCCGCACTTGCTCTGCAGCACACCAGGCTCGATTGGCTCAGCCATCGACTGTATAGCAGCAGGGGAGGTGCTGGGGTCCGCAACGGCAGCGCACGGACCTTTCAGCGTCGGCTTCTTGGCGAATAGATTCATCGTTGCGCTCGTTTGGTTCGTCAGCTGAAGCAGAGGCTGCGGCACGATCAGGTGATGTTGTAAATCCACAAGGGATGCTCTCTGTCGAACGGGCCGCGACTGTGAGCCCGTGAGCTTCAGCTGGGCAGCTTCCTTGCTGCCGCCCTAGCTTTTTGCTGCCGAAGAGACGGCAATCGTGGATTTGAACGAGTTTCACAAAGCAGGAGAGTCTTGGTGATTACTTGTAGGTACCGCTAGGCCCGCTGTCGCGCGCGCATTCGGCGCGCATTCGCCTTTCGCGACACATCTCCTGCGTTCGACACGGAATTCAACAACTCAGAGCTGCGGCTGGATGAAGCCGCGGCACCTGTTGCCGGCGTTCGCGGGCCACGCAGTGCTGCGCTCCACTGCTCGGGCGCTCGGCACAGGCAGCAACTCGCTGCGCCTTCATCCGCTAGGCCTGCGACACGGCCTCGCGCTGTCCGGCGGCCTGTTTGCGTCGCTATCTCCTCGATCGCGCGGCAAGGCCAAGCCTGCTGGCAGGTGAGCATAACACACTCGTGTTTGGGCATGCACCCCCAACTCTCGTTTGCTGGACTGCTCTCTGCAGCTGTGTCCGTGTCGAGCGCACTCGAAAGTGTGCTTGACCAGCAGCGGGATGCCGGTCGCTGCAGAGGCGAGGCGGCGCGGGCGGCGGCCGGGCGCAGCTGGCGGGAGTTCGGCCACCCTTCTCACAGAGTCACCGATGTCATCATCGTCCTGAACGCCGCCGTATTCGTCGCCCAGCTCTTCCGGCCGCGCCTCTTCCTGCTCGGCGCCAAGGCACGCCGCCCGGCCCTCACTCCTTCTCACTGTTAAGTCCTCCGCAGCCGACTCTAACTTGTCGGATGCTGCAGATCAACGCTGGCATTGCAGCCGGCCAGCTGTGGCGCCTCGTGACGCCGGCCTTCCTCCATGCCGGCTGGGTGCACCTGGCAGTCAACTCATACGCCCTGTGGCAGACGGGCCGCCAGATGGAGCAGCTGTGCAACAGCCGCCGCTTCCTGGCCATCTACCTGTCAGGCGCCTTTGGCGGCTGCCTGCTCAGCTACCTGCGCTCGCCCATCCCGGCCGTCGGCGCCTCAGGCACGACCCCACAGCTGCCCCTTTGCTGACGACTTCCTCTGAAGAGACAGCTGCATGCCTCTGCTTTGGCATCTCTGTTGCCTTCTGCAGATACTCCCAGGCGCAGCCATCTGCCGCTGCTGGGCAAGCGCAGCTCGCGCTCGCTGCCACCGCCAGTCCGCCAGGGACCCTGAGTCTGACGGCAACATGCACCCGCCAGGCGCCATCTTTGGGCTGATGGGCGCGATGGGCGTCTTCCTGCTGCGCCACAAGGCCTTCCTCGGCTCGGAAAAGACGTCCCGCGCGCTCGAGAGCCTGCTGCAGACGCTCGTCCTGAACGGAATGGTCGGCTTCAGCGCCCGCATCGACAACTGGGGCCACCTCGGCGGCCTGCTGGGCGGCGCAGCAGCCGCCTGGGCGCTCGGCCCCCGCTGGCAGCGCAGCGCCCGCAGCGGACGAGTCGAGGACCGGCCGCTGCTGCCGCTGCTGGCGGGGCCGCCCAAGTTCTGATCAGCGACTGGGGGCCCCTGCCTGCTGACAGACGTGTGAGAGCGAGTGAGTGCGTGAGCGAGAGCGCATGTGAGCTCAATGTGCTTTGCTTTGGTCATGTGATCATGTTATCCTGCGCCATGCCTGTCGGATAGGGAGCTTGCGAGGCGGGCACATGATGCCTGTGTCTGCAGGAGCGTTTCCTTGCGCTGGCCTGGCTCTGCTGTCTGCCTGGGGCATGGCATAACTGGCATGACAGCAGTATGCTTTAATTGCCATGTACAAGATCTTCAGCATGCGCCTGACTTGATGATTTTGCACGCTCAACAGGAGGACAGGAAACTCGAGAGGCACTGCAGAACAGCAACTTCAGCTCCTTGATGCAGCCAAGGGCCAGGCATGTCGGAGTGTTGTGGTCGCAATGCATGAGCAAAAGCATGGGAGAGACGGAGCGTGGGTTCGCTGTCTGGTTGGCGGCAAGGACAGATGATGCCTGAAGTTGGCAAGCACCGCATGTCCGGCAGCGCAGACAAGCGGAGCCTAGAAAGGCAGGGCTCACGCGGTACCACAAGCAGGTCATCATCTCTGCGCGTATCCATGCCGGAGAGTTGCCACCTGCAGAAGCACCGCACTCTTGTGCTCCTCCCTCAAAAAGTGCTCGCAGCTGCTGCTGCTGTCAAGCTAGCTCCGCAAGTACAACACACTGCTTCTGCTCACCTGTGTGCCGTAGCCTGCTTGAGGGACAGTTGCTTGCTGCTCCTCTTCATAATCCTCGTCAGTCGACCGCATTGGAAACACAGCTGTGATCATCTGCTGGACGACCTCGACCGTGAAGTCTGCAAGGACACCAGGCCTTGGCTGAGGCTGCTGCGGCGTTATGACAATGCGGGTGCTCAGGAGGTGCTGGACTCGATTCGCGCCTGCGGCGGGCAGCTTGATCTGCAGAGCGCTGCGCTGGCTGATGAGCTGCTTCTTTTCCGCCTCTGCGGCCGCTAGCCGTGCAGAGTAGAACCTGTTGGCTGTAACGGTCAGTGGCGCCTCGGTGCCTCGCTGCCGCGGGGCGAGCGTGAAGACCAGATCTTGGATCCTGTCATCGAGCCTTCCAATCTCTTGATTGAGCTGTTTGATCTGGTCCTGCACGGCCTCCATCCTGCAGCAGATAGAGGGCTGTCAGCAAATCGGGCAGGGCTTCCCAGTCCTGGCGACTCACAAGCCGGCAACCCGTGTTATTGTTAATACGGCCAACTCCTGTTGTGGCAGGAGCGGACGACAGGCCTGGCGGGAGGCGACTCTCGAGAGCCGCCTGGAGCGGCGGCGGCCGCCTTAGCCGGCCTTACGACCCTGAAACCCACGCGGCGGTGCAAGCCTGTTCCCTTGCCTGTGCCCCCCTGTCGGAGCCACCTAAGAGCACACTCGCAATCTCTTGGCGACGAAATACCGGCAAATGCCCATCCGGAGAGGCGGCCGGCCCGGCGGCGCAGGTCTCTGCTAGGTTTCTAGCAGCATGTCCAGGCCCACCGCGGCGGCAGGAGCTGTGTTAAACTGCTGCGTCATGCAATGCATCAATCTGTGCCAGCTGTGCCAGGACGGTCCTGTGCTGTAAGTCTCATTTTTGAGATGCAATGGACAGCAGAGCTGCTCACATGGCAACATTGCCTGCTGCTCATGATGCATGCTTTCTTGCCTGGCATGTGAAGAGCGTTAGTGAAGTGGCTGGATCCTGCTGTTCACTGTTGTCATTCTCATCTGATCCACCACCTTGCATGTCAAAGCTAACGCCCCTTTCAGCAATCACTCGCGGCATTCTGCTCAGCCAATTTCTCCACGCAAGGCTCGCTGCATCACAGCAGCACCACAAAAGCACCAAAGCTACAAAACACTTGCTCAGCCGCTAGAACCGGCGGAAGCGGACGCGCTCCGGGTCGGCCAGGCGGCTGGGCAGCTGCCTCAGGTCGCCTGCCTCGCCCGCCAGCAGGTCGTCCGGGATGCTATTGATCAGAAATTTGATGAAATTTTGGATGGCCTCCTTGCGGATCAGCACTTGCTGCTTGATGTGCTTGCCTGCATGCACAACAATACGGCATCTTTATAGCAATGCATGCACCGCTAAATCGTAGGGCTGGTGCGAGCAGAACTAGTAAGAGAGCTGTTTAGAAAAGCTGATGGCAGCGACCTGCAGACGTTGTGCCGCTGCAGTAGAATGCAGCGCCTCCCTTCTGGGTGTCCGTGATCAGCTGCACGAAGGGCAGATTGCTGTAGCCTGCCATGAGGTAAAACCGCAGCTCTGCCTGCTGCAAATAATGCTCGGAAATGTAGTCGTACACCTCAATCCCCAGGATCGATCCCAGCGCAGGGTTGCTGCAAGCAATCAGCGGTTAATTTCAAAGTCAGCGCAAGCCATCCCAGGACAACAAAGGACAACAGAGAATTGTCCAGGGTAAGCTCGCCTGTGGTAGTTGCTAGGGATGACCAGGTACTTGTTGGTCGACGCCTCGGACACTGCCAGGCTGCTGTCAGAGCTCCAGACACAGCGGTTTTGTGCGTTCACAAGCTCCAAGCCACCCTTAGCATGGCACCATGCCTTGATCTCTTCTTGAAAGTTGGGATCTACTCGATTCGGTGCCCTGCAAATTTAGCATTGTAATCTTTGTTGCGGCTTGGAAGCAGCCAGCCGCCAAGAGGGGCAGCAGCCTGCTTCAAGAATGCAGGGCCTGGTTGCAGAGGCTTACATGTAGCCATGTAGCACTGGGTAAAGGCTGCGGGCGAAGTCCGCCTGATCTGTCTCTGTGACGTTGAGAGTGGTCCGGAACATCTGCCGCGCTTGGAGGACGGAGCTGGTGTCCACATAGGAAGGGAATTGCTGAGGCATGTGGTATTTGGCAGCCATCAAGACAGGCTCCAGCATCGTGCCCAGCGACTTCAGGAAGTCGTCGTTGACCGCTGCGCAATTCAGGAGCACACCATGCAGCTCACGCTGCTGACTTGCATGTGTGGCAGGAGGCATCCCCATTTCGCAGGAATGATGGTGCGTCGGACCTGCTGACTGGAGCCCAGCAACCAGCTCCTGCCCCTCCACGTTGCCGCCGCCTGCTGGAGATTGCTCTTCTGCGCCGTGAGGGGGAAACATCGCACCCGCAATTTATTGTACAACGGTACCTCATTGAGGTCACGAGCCAACCATCGCATGCTGGCCACGTACCTGCTGGCGGCTGAAGCTTTCCCAGCAGCACATTCTGCTGCCTGATCAGCGCCAGCTTCTCCTCGTCGGCCTTGGCGATCCGCTCTATGTAGAAGTCTCGCATCTTGAGGCAGCGGTCGACACTGTCATCATGAATGTGCAGCTCCTGGACCTTGTCCTCCAGCTCAGCAATCTTGGCGTCCAGCGCGCTGAGCTTGGTGTCCTGTGCAGCTACGCGCTGCTGCACCAGGTCCATCCTGCATAGCAACGCAGCAGCAGGTTGTGAAATTTGTGGCTGGCACCGACGACACTTGATGAGGGGCGTGAGGCTCATTCTAGCTGTTGTCCAGAAAGGATCACGATGGCAGCAATCCATGAAGCCTTGGGCGCAGCAATACCATCAACAGGAAGAAGGTAGGGAGAGGGCGCTGGGCCAGCGGCGGCCGCCTCACCTCGTTGCCGCTGCCTCGTAGCCTTGAAAGCGGGCCGCACCAATCCAGTCTGCAGAAGAGCGGCCCCAGCAGCAGCAGGACTGATTCCAGGCGACTTGCGCTTTCGGACGAGCCGCGTCGGCCGTTTCTGCCGTGGGCGGCGGGGGCTGCTGGGAGGCTCGCCTAGGGTTCCATCCTAGGCCATCTCATTTCTCCCATGGCATTCCGCCTTTGTCTGAGCAGGGCATGACCAGATCCTACTGCCCCGTGCGTGCCTCTAGGCGCACCAGTCATGCTCACCACATTCAGCGGTGCCTGCTTACAGCCTTTCACCTTGCAGCCGCTCGCATCAGTGCAGCAACAAGGCAGGATGTTGAGCAGCGCTGGCAGCTTCTGAATGAGTACCACCTCAGACCTAGCCACCCCCTGCACTCCATAGTACTTAAGTCTGCAGCAGCCTGGTGGATCCGCGTCGGCTTTTGGCTGCATGATGCGGCTGCCAACGCTCTCATGATTGCAAATCGTTGCATGCTCATTGAAAGCAAGCACTTGTTCTTGCCATTGTTTGGTGTGCTTGCCCTCCAGCTACAGGCCACACAGGCAGTGCTCGGCCAGTTACAGTAGTACTCTCTCTTTGCACGCTCTTGCCATCCCCTGCTCAGAGCGAGGCGACGCCCTCCTGCAGGCATGAGCAGCAGGTGGTGAAATTCCTACACCCCGCATGCACGCGCCCCGTGCAGAAAGCACAGTGGTCGGCGTTGCCTGGCTCTCGCCGGTTGCTGCCTTGTCGGTTAGCTCACGAGCACCATGCTCCTTTTCCAACAAGGCTAGCTGGGCAGGTCGACGGCACGCAGGGATGCGCCACTCGCCTTCTGCACAGCTCAGCTTTTCGTCATCGGCAGCTTCCCTTATTGGAAGGGATGCATGAGGCAGCAGGCTAAAGCTCGCCTTTGCTGCTTGGCAGCTTGTCGCGCAGTTCTCGCTGCGTGGCAAGCAGCCGGTGCCTCAGCTTCTGAGTGATGTCGATGAGCTCCTCAAAGGCCCTCGTTGCCGCCGCGTTCCCTCGCTTCTCCACCTCCTCCAGGTGGCTGTACAGAGTCATGAAGTGGCCGTCCGCCACCTCGATCTGGGCCTGCAACTCGGCCAACTCCTGCTCCACGATGCTCATCGTGCAGCTGTTCAAAAGCGATCGTTTTTGTTCGAAGAAGACGCGGTCCTGGGCGGATGCGGCGCTGGGCGGAAGGGCGCGAAAAGCCCTAGCCCGTTTTTGCGCGCCAAGGACAGAGTTCAAATTTGGCTCTGCTGAAGTTTCAAGATTCACTTTACAGGGCGTGCTGCCTCGCTTGAGTTCCTCTGTTTCTCACTCCACCGGGGCATAACTGCCAAAATCCGGCCTGCTTCATCGCTCTTCCACTCACCAGCCAGCAGCTACTACCTCATGATGCCAGAATGGCAGGGTCGCGGGTGCTGAGCTTCAGGATCTCCTCAGTCTTCTCCGCGCCGAGCAGGCCCACGATGATCTGCCGGCCAAGCCGCCAACCATCAGTCCGTCAACAGCAGCAGTAGACTCTGAAATGACTAGCAGTCGCTGTTCAGCCAGACTGCACCTTTTCTTTCCAAGCCAGCCGCTGAAAGCAAGCCTGGACTCTGAATGACAGAGGTTCGCACCGTGTTGCCAGGGTCCTTGCGCTGGAAGCCAAAGTGCACGGCGTCATGCGCGGCAATCTCCTGCCGCTTGGCCTCTGGGGCCGCGTTGGCAGGGTCTCCCAGAAAGTGCAGCCATGTGTCTGTGACCTGCCTGCCCAGCTCCACGGCCGTCCGCATGTTTTCAACCGTCCCAGGCGCCTGCAGCACAATGCTGTGCCAGGTTGAGGCTGCAGGCGCTGCTGGCAGACGCAGATACGTTGCTGCTGGCAAGCAGGGCTGCCAGAAACGAGTAAGATGCTTGCAAAATCGGGCTATCGCAAGGGCGTCAGCGCAATCTGACACCTGTCATGCCTCGCCCAGATCCGCTTGCTGCAGCTTCAAAGCTGCATTTGGGCAGGGAGCGCACGGAGTATAGCAGGCTGGTGGGCCCGGTCATCATGCGGATGTCGGCTGACTTGGAGCGGAACGGAGCAAAGCCCTCTGCCTGCTGCAGCTGCAGCTCCAGCTCCGCCAGGCTGGGCCCGGCAGGCGTGGCGGTCTGATAGTACTTTTTGAAATAATCGTCGTCCAGCAGCTGCAGAGGCAGGGCACGGCAGCAGCTCAGTGCGCGCGATTGATGCTGGCTGGTGAAGAAAATAGGCCCACATGAATGAGGCTGGACAGGTGAGCGATGCTGGCGAGGCAGCGCGAGGCTTAAATCGTTGCAGCTGCAGGAGGCTGCTAACCAGCAGCCAAGTTGAGGTCTCTAGCCCATTTCTTGCTCGAGCACCTTGGCTTTCTCTCACCATGTGTGCAACCACTGCATAGGACAGAACGAATAATGCTTACCAGGTTGACGCGTGCAGCCAGGTTGAAGTACAGCGTGACCTGGCCAAAGGTCAGCCCCAACTCGTAGTGCAGGTGGGGGACCTCCGAGCCGGCGGCAGAGTAGCCGGTGAGTCTGGCCAGGCCGCCTCCCACCTTGGCCTGCAGCCCACATCGTGACATCAAGACTTCAGGACAGGCAAGTTTCCATGTGCAGCAGTGCGTCTGAGGATGACCGCTGGCAGTTTGCTGAGCTGCCTGTGAAGCATTGTGTGCTAGGGCGAGTTTTGGCGCGGGGCCTTGATATTGCATGCGCGCCTTGGGCGCCAAAAAAACACATGCATGCCATGAGTGTGTGAGGCAGGAGGGAAGAGGGCGTGCCAGTGAGCTCGCGGACGTCACCATCCAGTCCACATTCTGGCCCCTGTTCACCTGCAGATGAAATGACATGCCTCTCAGCTACAGGAAATATCCTCAGCGCAGCTGTGCCCCAAGACAAAAGCGCATGTCCGCTCCTCACGAGGAAGCGAATGGTGGTGGTGCCGTCCTCCGTGGC
Source organism: Trebouxiophyceae sp. KSI-1 (assembly GCA_003568905.1). NCBI lineage: Eukaryota > Viridiplantae > Chlorophyta > Trebouxiophyceae > Trebouxiophyceae sp. KSI-1. Next base: position 16,820 of record BHFV01000408.1, read on the forward strand.
ATAGGTGCTCAGGCCATCGCCCGACACAGTGGTGGGCACAGGCTGCAGCTGTGTTGCCTCGGCCACCCGCGAGTAAGCTGCCTCTAGACCGTCGTACATGATCTGCTTCCAGGCAAGAGAGCGTCAGGAGCTGCAGCAGGCCGAAACCAAGCTGTAAGGGCCAGTGATGGTGCGAGCTCACACACCTTGAGCTGCTCCGTACTCTCCGCGGCGGCCTGAATCGCCTGGTGGCCCAGCACATCTCTTATCTGCTGTGCAGACGCCTGCGCGTGCACTGCGGCGCGCGGGAGGCGGCACCTGCCGGCCTGCAATTCAGAGGCATGCCATCGGTCAAATGGGATTGAACACCTGCATGACGCGCGGCATAGCTGTTTCAGGACTTGTGATGCTTTGAGTACGGGAAAGAGGCGTACTCGGTCATGCCGCCCAGGAAAGTTTTGGCGCGGCATGCTGCAGCGTTCGATCGAGCCTGCCGGGCCGCGCCAGCTCTGCGGCCTATTGGCAAGCATCTTGGCAGTAGGTAAGGTGCACAGATCAAAGAAGTACTTCTGCCGAAACGGCGCACTGAAGCGCGCCACCTGGGACGCAAGGGCGCAAGATGCGCGCGTTGATCAAAATGTTACATTCCCGTTCTTTTCGTGACGTTCTGCACGTATACGTTCCCTCTCGTGACAGCTTAGAACCGCTTTCGAGCGCCAGACGCGTGTTCGCCCTTGATTCACGGGAGACCTGATCCCGGCCACCTGTATGGCAGCGGCGTAGCGACGCCCCTGGTGCCGCAAGGTGCTCATGAGCTCTGTATTACCACACTCATGCGCTTTGACTGCAAGTCACGGCGAATTTTCCAGAGGACATGGCCTGCGCATCACACCTCCAACTCTCTGCGTTCGCAGTCGCCCTCTAGCAGGCTCCTGACTGGCTGTCAAGCAGCTTGAGTGGCTTTGAATGCTTGATACAGCGATTTAAGGCTGCAGCACGGCAGGGAACCACCCCACATGTTGGCACCTGCAGGCTAGCGGCCGGCATGAAGCGTCCGCCCGGGCGGCGCGTGCAGCCTATCCGCATCATCATTCTCGTCAATGTGGTCGTCATTGTGGCCCTCTATGCCTTCATGCAGTGGCGCTTCTCCTCGCTGCAGGGACAGGAGCTGCGGCTGCCCTCCCAGGCCACCATCGTGCGCCCCTTGCTGCAGCTTCTCGCACCCGGAGCCTGCTCCTGAAGCGCTGCAAGCTGCCACTTTCTGGCTGCCACTGCTCAGCACCATTAATGCCGACCAATCAGGCGTGGTATGCCTGTTTCATCCCCAAAGCACGCCTTTTTTTGGCAGCTGATTTGTCCCACCGGCCCTTCAGATAGAGCAGGATACTTCAATGGAGGCGGCAGAGCTGGAGGCTCTGGCCAAGAAGAACTACGAGCGCGACCGGGAGATGCGGAGGCACGCGCCGCCTGTCGACTGGGAGAGCGTCGCGTCAGAAGGCGCCGAGAAGCTGCGGGCCGCCTGGGAGGACACCGCAGGTGCGCCTGCTTTCTTGAAAATTTCTAGACATCTTTTGTGGTGCCCGTTGTCGCCATGTGGCGCATCACACAACCTTCAGAATTGTCTGAGCCTCCTCTTGTCCAGCAGTGACCACCTGTATGCGCGGCAGACTCTGCAGCCGAATGGCATCTCCTGCCATGGCTTTGGCATGCTTGCAAGCACATCGCAGCGACTCACACTGCTGAGCAGCAACTGCGCTATCATGATCCATTGGCATCCCTTATTGGGTGCTCTGAACAACAGGCACCCTGCCGCCCATACTAAGGCTTGCAAGGGCGGATTGGACTGCAGACAAGGTGTGGTACCGCCAGCCGGGCTACCACCTGTCCTACCCGGAGGACGACCCGCCCTACCCATTTCAGCGGGTCAAATTCGTGGACGGGCGCGACACGGGCATCATGCTGCTGGCGGCACCCTTTTTTGACACGAATTATTACAAGTGCGCCCCTCACACAGCCGAGCGAAGAGGCAGTCCCGTGGGAGGCTGCCTGTATGCAGCAGTTGCCATGGGACGGCATGATTGCTGCCAGGCAGTGGCATGCTGCCTTTCTGCTGGCTGGGTGTACCGCAGGCATGCCTCATAAGAGGACACTCGCTGGCTGGGAAGCAGACTGTGGCGCAAGTCTTGGAAGCAAAAGAGAGCCTGTGATTTGCTTTCATTTCGCGGGCCCCCTGCTGGAAGCAATATCCTGCACGCAGCAGAGTCCATGCCACATCTGGCAGCCCTGCTCAGCCTGCAGAGCCAATGGAGCGCCAGCATGTCTTGCCAGCAGCTGCCAGGCAGGCGCCCACAGCGCCGCCAAGGGACCAATGCTGTCGCAGAGCGGAGGCCGCGCGCTCGCTCTTCTGGCGGCTCAAGGCGCGGGGACACATCATGGTCGGCCTGGCCAGCTACCAGGAGTTTCCCGGCCGAATACAAAACCCGTTCGACGACCGCCACACCACGCCGCAGGATGACGTCATCCTCGGCTCCCTGGAGGCCTGGCTGCACTGCTTCAGGTGCCCTGCCGCTGCCCACTGCTCCGCCCTTCTGTGGGGACGGTCGCTCTTTGTGGCTTGCACAGGTCGGCGACGCGAGCAGCGGAGCAGTAGCCTGCTCTGCTGGTTTTGCAGGAGAGCCGTGGCGCTGTGGCTGCTCAGCAGCTGCCAATCACTCACCCTGCCTGCGCAGCTTGAGCTGCCTGGCCATGTGCCGAATGGAATACAGGGACGTATGCCTGCTCCTGCCCAGATGCCTGCAGCTGAGCTGTGCTGCTGCGGGCTGGTGGCAGGAATCCGGACGAGGTGCTGCCACCGGGCATCCCGCGCCTGCTGCTGAGCGAGAGCGACTTCCATGACCCTGACAGACAGGACGGCGGTGAGAGTACCACTGCCACTTTCCCCCAATGACCTGCCTGCCAGCTGTTGAGCGACATTCCGCCAGAGACGTGCTGCTGCACGAAGCAGCGCCACCGGGTCTGCCTGCCAGTGGGTCTCGGACTGCCAGAATGCCTGACCCAGTGCCCAGTCGCTGCAGCCGGTTGTTGCTGCCTCACAGCTGTCGCTGCCGCTGTGCTGGGGCCTTGCACGCTGAGCGAACAGTCTATCCTAGGCCATCATGCCGAGCTCAGGTGGCTTGCCTCAAGCCTATGCAGGCGGCCGGGCGCCTGATCTGAGCGCTGCTGGGGGTGCTTTGAACACAGGCGGCTCCCTCATTCCGGACCCCAGCATAAAGAAGGAGTGGGACGTCGTCCTCAGCAACCAGGGCGGCGAGTGGAACGACTTTGCCCGCAACTGGACGCTGGCCAAGGCGTCTGTCAAGCGCCTCGTGTCCGAGATGGGCCTTAAGGCATGCCATCCCTGCTGCTGCCTGCCAGAGAAGCTCCTTTTGCCATCATGCTTCACTCAGAGCTGTGCATGCAAGTGCTGCAGTGGCCAGGGGACCTGCATCTTTTTCCTTGCCTTGCAGCCAGCATCAATACGGCTGCACGCGCAGAAGTGCGATCCACCCCACAGCTGCAATGTTTGCAGCTCTCGAGCACCCCCAAGCACCACCGCAGACCTCTGAGACACCTGCAGAAACCACCAAAAGCGCCCTGCGTGAGCTGCCTGCAGGAGACCAACTCCCTGCTGTTCTTGCACAGGTGCTGATCCTGGGCCGGAGTCTGGACGGGGAGCAGGACGCCGACCTGCAGCCCATGATACAGGCGGGCAGCATCGGCAGCGCGCCGCCCGGCAGGGAGTGGAAGGACTTCCTGCGGCTGCTGCAGTCTGCGCGGGCGCTCTTCGTGCCGAACGTCCACGACGCCTCCCCCAGGCACTCGCGCTGACCCCCTGCTGGTGGCAGGAAAGACCTGGAGCTGGCAACTGGCGTCCTCGTGAGCGCTCGTTGCAGTGCCTCAGAGCAGCTGGGTGCCGGCTGGCTGCCTGGGATTTGCTTTGATTTGATTTCCATGTGGAGCACACATGCGATGCCTCGGCTGGCAAGCGCCGCTGGCCTGCTTGCCACGCCATTCAGCCCGCCCAGCTGCCTGTGCAGGGTCATCGTGGAGGCGCTGTGCCTCAACATGCCGGTCGTGGTCAACCGCCACATCCTGGGCGGCTGGAAGTACGTGAACCGGCTGACGGGGGAGTTTTTCGGGAGCGAGGACGACGTGGTGGACGCCTTCACGCGGCTGCGCAGCGCCGACCGCGCGGCCGAGCTGTTCCCGCGCGACTGGTACAGGCGAGCCTCAGCTGGCTGGGGAAGGGACTGGCAGGGTCATGGGGTGCCAAGAGGGGTGGAATGAAGGCAGCGGTGCTCATGCCTGGGAAGGCCCACAAGGCCTGAGAGAGTGATTTTGCTCTGCATCAGGGACAGCAGCAGCAGCACGTGGCTGGTGATTCGTGAGCTGATGGCCTTGAAGGCCTCCGTAGATATCGAAGGCCTGGACACTTACATGGCGTTGAGCCATATGCACTGCATGCCTGCTTGCAGGTCGAATTGGGGCAAGTGGACGGCTGCCTACCGGCTGCAAGCCTTCATGGAGGCGGTAGTGGGCGAGGACCGGCTGGCGGCCGTCCAGCGCGAGCTGGAAATCACGCAAAAGCGGCTGCAGCAGCAGATCCGTGGCAGCTGACGCTGTTGTGGCTGCCACTTGCGACAGGCTGTGTGTGTGTGTATGTGTGATTGCGAAATCTTGTTTTTGCTCTGTTCCTTCCGTCTTGGTTGCCGCCGTTCCGGTTTAAGCCGTTCCGGTTCAAATTATTATGGCAAGAGGTATGCTTATGGCGGCCTTGATAGCGTTCGCTGTGATGTGCACACAGAAGAGAAGAGGGAAGGGAGAAGAAAGACAGGGAGGATGGAAGGCAAGAAGGTCCGCGCCTTCTCGGTCCGCGCCTCCTCAGCCAAGGAAGTTCCTTGAAGGAACCCTCAGAAAATCCAGCTTGATGCATGATCGTCAACCGTCAGCTTTAAAAAAAGCTCTGAAGTCGTAAGGCGTATGAGCGATGCTAGCGCTGGGCATGCACGCTCGCAGAGCGGTGAAAGCCGTGCTGCCCAGGAGGGAATCACCTGTTAGGCATGAGGAGCGCCCTGCCGACGAGTCGGACGACGACGAGCAGGATCTCGAGGACGAGGAGCCGATCGACACAGGCCGCAAGACGGCAAACAGCGCAGGGGATGGCTTCGGAGGTCGCGCGACCGGCACCTCCATGACTTCCAGCGCCGGCAGCAGCGAGTTCAGGGAACGGTGCACTGTTTACCTTCACTTTGAAGTGCTGAAGCCACGGACGCACAAGGTGAGAGACTTAGAGGCGCCCTTGAGTCAGTTCGCTGCCTTTTGACATGCGCCTTGACTGCTGCCGCTTTGCCGCTGCTGCAGCTGGCGCAGGCGGTGTGGCTCCTGCTGATCCTCGCTGGCATCGCGTTACTGGCGGTCGTGATCTACCTGCGGATAACCAAGGCTCGCCCCTTCCTTCCACCTTTCCCCTCTCCCAGTCCCGCCTGAGCCACCGCCGCATAACTGAGGGGACCTTTGGGTTGCAGGAGGTCACTCGGTACCTGCAGACTGGCATTCTCTACAAGCTGCACACCGCTCTCGCGGTGATCTGCCTGGCGGTGCTGCTGCCTATGCTGGGCTGGTTCAGTCGTGCAGTCTGGCGCACGCGTACGGTTCCGTGGACCAGGAGGCAGCGGTACATCGTCGCAGTAGTGCTGCTTGAGCTCGTCGTTCAGGTGACGGCTGCACACGCTCCCTGAGCCCTGCTGTGATGCCGTGCCGTCTCCAGGGGGGCTGACGGTCGGTCCCCGCAGTGCATCAACCTGCTCTTCTGGCTCATTCCAAACGCCTTCTTGCTCGTCCACAAGTGCGATCTCTTCTCGCCGCTCGTCAACGCCTGCCTCTACATACGCTGGACGTGTTGGAACCTGGCGCGGCCCTCTGGTTCTTGTGCTCCGGGCTGCCCCACCCAAGGGGCAAAGCCTGACGGGCTCCTGTCTGGCCGCAGATCTTCTGCCTGCAGCTCATCCACACGCACAACTGCATGCCTGCGCTCACACGCGCCAGCAGCAAGAGCGACTGTGCGCCGCCCCCCCCCTCCTCCATCCAACTGTCTCTGGCCACTGCCGACTTCGCAAATCCCAGACAGGCCAGCTGCCGTGGTCTGCCTGCCGACATCTGCACCCCTCTGTGGCCAGCCTCGAATGGAGCAGCCCCGCAAGGCGCGGAGCAGCAGCGGCTGCCGCCTGCCGCGCCTGACGCGTGCCGGACGGGGTGCAGACGTGCCAGACCGGGACAATCCAAAGTACGGCTACAACGACCGCGACCCGATGCTGCTGGACCGCAGCTTCTTCGCGCAGCACTGGCCCAAGAGCATCAACCTGTGCGCTCCCACGCCCAAGGCCCATCCTCGCCGCAAGCCCGGCTGCACGCTCGCCGCAGCTGCAGGCTTGCATCCAGCGCGGCCCCACTGCTCCTTGCATGTCGTCGGGCTGACACGCGGCTTGTCCCTGTGGCTGCCAGGTTCCTGCTGCAGTTCCTCATCATCTTCATGCCGGCGTCCGGCGGCATCGACTGGAGTGAGCCTCTCTGCCTGCTATGCGTTGAGCATGGGTCATCACTTTTCCGATTTCTGGCATACCAGTATTGCCATTCAAAGCAGCTGCCCTGGTAGCGGCCTGACAGCAGCACACCCAGGCAGCCAGATGCTGCCTGCGCTGCACTCGCTCGGCCGGCTGCCACTCTGCATGTCGGCTGACACGCTGCTTGCAAGCCGCCCCGCTTCCAGGCCCCCTGCTGATGCAGCTGTGGCGACGCGCCGCAGGGCCGGAGCCCAACGTGCCCGGCCCCACCTTCTGCTCGCAGCGCTGGTTCCACAGCCAGTACGGGCTCAGGTTCACGATCGTCAGGGTGCTGTGGGCCGTGGCCGTCTGCTCTTACCAGGCCTCCATCCAGACGCAGCTGCGCAGGGCGCTGTCAAAGCTGCAGACCCAGCCGTACAACACCTACCAGTTTGCCCACCTGCTGCTGCTGTGGCAGGCGCGCCCCCGCCTCGCCCCCGCGCTCCCCTCTCCAGGCCTCTTGTGCCCTGCTCCGGCGCACATGGGCTGCCGTTGCACTGACCCTGCCTTGTGACTGCCTGGCATCACTTTGGGTGCCGCCGGCCCCGGCAGTGCAAGCCGCGCCCGGGGATGCAGTCGCCACGCCGGCCGCCTCCTGCGCACAGCCCATGCATGTCTCGCCAGGGGGACACTGTGCAGTGCCTCGCTCGCGAGCCCCTGTTTACTGCGACTTGGGCTCGCGTGCCTGCCTCGGCGGCGGGCATGAGAAGGCTTGCGGCGTGCTGCGGTGGTGCAGAAGCGGCAGACGCTGTGGATGGAGCTGCTGGGAGTCGCAGAGATCTCGCTCATCTACTTTGGCTACTCGAATCTTACAACGTACATCATGCAGGCCACAGGTCAAATCACGCTGCAGGCGCGCGGCCCCGGCCTTTGCACTCGACAAGCTGTCAGTGCCTGCTTTTTGGGCTGCCAGCGCTCGCTGCAGGCGCCGCCACTGGCAGCAGCTGCGGCCAGGCCCGCCAAGCTGCTGAGGCGCGTGCTTTTCTCATGCAGCTGGCCAGCAGCTCGAGGCCAGCTTTTGCAGGGGTGGCAGCCTTTCCATTTGTTCTGCCGCTGACTTCACTCGCTGGGCCACGCAGGTGCTGGTGACCGCGGAGATTCTGCTCAATGCTTTCTACTTCCTGCCCACCGAGCCCAGCAACGAGGAGCACATGTACCAGGCAAGCCCGCTATTCTGTTCCTACAAAGCACGCCGCCATTGCTGTCCTTTCCATCAAACCAGTACCGAGGGCTGCCGCAGCCTCCATGCGCTCATTATTGTTCAACTGCACAGGCAGCCACCAAAGGCGGCCACCAAAGGCTTGCTTCAGCACGCCTCTTGCATGCTGTTCGTTTTTCATACCGCAGCTCAGAGGCTCAGCAAGTACAATCCACAGGAAGCCTGCAAACCCGCATCCAGCATCCCGACCCCACGCTCCTGTGCCTGCCCGTTGACAGCAACAGACGAGCTCACCGCCGCCCGCCTGCCTCCGCCGCAGGCCTGGCTGCAGGAGTTTGCGTGGACGACCAGCGAGGCCAAGCGGCGGCGGCGGCGCCTGCTCGACCGCAGCCCCTCGCTCGGGCCGCTGCTGCGCTCGCAGCCGGTCTTCTGCATGGAGACGGCGCTGCGGCTGGTGCTGTGGAGCAACCTGGTGTACGAGGACGCGGCGGAGGGGCGCAAGCCGGGCCTGGGCGCCGCGCTGCGCGGCCGCAGCGCCAAGTGGGACTCCCTGGTCGGGCCGGCGGACGGCCTGCCGAGCAAATCTGCCGAGTCAGAGGCCGCCGGCGCCGGCAAGGAGGCCGCGGAGGGGCGAGTGCAGGCGGCAGGGCGGTCTGGAAGTGGCGGCTCCTCCTCCACCGAGGCGGCTGCAGCAGGCAGCGACGCTGACAGCCCGGGTGCCAAGGCGGCAGCCGCCCGGGTGAGCGCCGGAACCGTTGCCTGCAGCTTGTCCGGTGCCTCGCTGCGGCTGGCCGGCAGCGCCGCTGGCAATCGGCGCAGTCAGGCACCAGCGCGAGCCGCAGGGATTCCATGCCCACACTGCGCCAGAAGCGACGGCTCCGTGCGTGCAGGAGCCTGGCAGCCTGGGCGCCCGCGAGAGCCGGGATCAGGAGGACGACGCCGGCAGCGACTGCAGCAGCGGCGCGGTTTCGGAGCGGCGGCTGGCGGGCGACGGCGAAACCCTGGCACCCGAGAAGCCCGGGCACACCGCGCTCAAGGCACCTCCGCCTTCACATGCGGGCACAAGCTGGCGTCTGCGAAGCGAGCAGAGCCCTCGCTATTGCCCGTGCAAGCGCGATTCCAGCAGAGTCGCGGCACGACCGATAGCCCTCTGCCTGTCGGCGAGCGAGGCTGCCGCCCGCCGCGGCCGCAGGTGGAGGAGGACCTGTCCGGGCCGGAGGCGCTGGAGCTGGCCATGCGCATGTTCCGGCTGCAGGAGCTGGCAGTAATCCACGGCAAGGCGACAGACACCAAGGCGCGCTCCTTCCCAGGGCCGCCCTATAGCTGCCAGCGCTTCTTGCTGCCAGCAGGCCTGCACGCTCGCAGCAAGCAGTGCCAGCGCGCAGCAGCACACGGCTCTTGCTGCAAGCCTTCCGACTCCTTGGAGTGCCGCAAAGCCCACACGGGAGGCTGCAGCGGGCACTGGTTCTCTTGCGTGTGATGGGGACGTTCTGATGCATGGGAGTAGAGCAATCGCTCCAAGGCTCCCTTCCCTACCAGTGGAGCTGCTTAGCAGAAGGGCCCAACAGACGGCTGCCCTCTCGATCAAAAGCTGGCATGGCAGCAGGCAGCAGCGAGCCTGCGGGGTTTGGCAGGCGGCCTGAAGGGGCTGCATCGGCGGGGCGCAGGCGCGGCGCTGGATGCTTTGGGCGCCACCATCCGNNCCCCCCCCCCCCCTGAATGCATCAGCTTGTTGAACAGGGCCTCCGATGGCACTCGGCCTGCCTACTGCTCCTGCTGCCACATCCCTTGTCTTGCTTGGGAGCTGCATGCGCAAGCAGATGCGTGGGTTGAATCGCCAGCGAGCAGAGGCCCTGCTTGAAACGGCCCGGCTGCAATTGCCCTTGCTTGCCACCCCGCCTGCATGGGGCAGCAGCATGGGGCTGCTTGTCGCCAAGCGCAGCGTGCTGAGCT